>JASSUY010034090.1:4488-34386 GCA_032466535.1 Forpus xanthops
TTTGTATTCTTCCCCCCCCCCCCCCCATAGAAAGTGATATGCACAAATGCCATTGCCTGGTATTTGAACCTTCACTTATTAGCACAAAAAAAAACACCACTGAAGTAATGCAGAAAAAATAATAGAATCCATTGTCAGCAATATGTCTAGATAGCAAATATTGAGGGATATTGAACGTGAAAGACCTGTGAAGCATCCTACAACACTTTTCCACGTGACCTGAATCCTCACATCTGATGCTGGAGACAGGCTGACTCCAGGGACTACGGAATATCTGCTCCAGGAAGAAAAGGAGATGAAGTAAGGAAAGTGCATGGCACTACCCGATTCAGTGTCAAGACTCACACGTTCATTCCAACAGTGTGCCACTTTTCCACTACCTCAGAAGGTACAGCTGGGCTATTAACACAAAAATGGTTCCCAACTTGCAAAATTGTTTGCTTTTCACAGGCATTATCTATAAAAAGCTATCAAACCCACAGCATTTCTGCAAAACATACACACAGATTACCACAGAATGACCTTGACCTATTTTTCTCGTTTTGCTGAAGCCTGAGATTGCCTTATTCCTTCCCATTCATTCTTGTCTAGCTGTTCAATTCAGACTTGCTGTTGGTAAGATAAAAGCATTCCTTGATCATTATTTTTGGTCTGACATTATTTTAATAGCATGGTTTCAGTGCTGGAACCTCTCCTCCTCACCCCAAACACACTTTTTCTCTTTTCTGACACACAAATGTAAACCTGTTGGCTCCTCTATCACTTGCAAAATGTAAAATACGTCGACCTGACCAGATCACGAGGGAGGTGGGCTGTCTACCAGAGGCTTGCATCAGGGATGTTGCTGAGGGGCTGTCTGGTCTAGTCAGTCCTACTCACTATTACCCACTTCTTGTGATCCATGTGAGCACCAGTGATATTGACAGCCGCAGTCTGGAACGCATTAAGAAGGACTACAGAGCCGTGGGAATGGCTGTCATGGGTTCTGGAGCTCAGACAGCTGTGTCATCGATCCTCCAGGTCAAAGGGGAGGACCTTGAAAAGACCAGGTGGATTTGGCAGGTTAATAAATGATTACAGGGGTGGTACCATAGTCAGGGGTTTGGTTACTTAGACCATGGGACTTGATTTGGGAGGCCAGGTCTACTGGACACTGGTGGGGCTGGTCTAACAAGGGCAAGAGCTGCTTTGGTCAGAGACTTGCTAGGCTGGTCAAGGCAGCTTTAAACTAGGTTTGTTGGAGGAGGAGGGTACCGATCCTTCCCCACTCCCAGTCAGATGCCATCACCTGTAATGGATGCTCGGAGCAATGCAGAGCTATTTCAGCTGCTCTAGCCAACAAGACGGCTTCATTTGGCACTTGGCTCAAATGCCTTTACACAAACACCCATAGTGAGGAGAACAAATGAGGAATTAAGAGATGTGCACATGTCTACAGGGTTGTGACATCATTGACATCATGAAAACATGGTGAGATGGCTCCTGTGACTGGAGTGTAGGAATCAAGTTATAGGCTCTTTCAGAGAGACAGGCTGGGCTGACACAAAAGGGGAGTAGCTATTTATGTCAGTGATAGACTGCAGAGTCTGTAACTCTGCGTGGGGATGGGTGATGAGCCAACAGAGAGCTTGAGGTCAGGGTCAAAGGAAGGAGGACTGTGATGAGGGACATTACTGTGGGGGTCTGCTACAGGCTCCCCAGTCAGGAGGTCTTTGTGAATGAAGCTCACTACAGGTAGATAGGAGCAACCTCACTCTTGCAGGCCCTTGTTCTCATGGGGGACTTCAACCAGCCTGATATCCATTGGAGGCGTGGTATGGCCCGGCACAAGCAATCCAGGAGGTTCCTCGATTGTGTGGAAGACAATTTCCTCTTGCAAGTGATAAAGAAGCTGACAAGGAGGGGTGCCATGCTTGACCATGTTCACCAACAGGAAGGGGCTGGTTTGGAATATGATACTCAAGGACAGCCTTGGCTGTAGCAATCATGAGATGGTAAGGTACAAGATCCCCAGGACGGTGAGAAGAGATGCATCAAGCTCACTGCCCTGGACTTCAAGAGAGGAGACTTCAGCTTTTTCAGGAACCTGCTCAGTAAGGTTCCATGGGATGTATCCATAGAGGGCACGCGGGCCCAGTTCTGGTGGCTGGTATTCAGGGATTGCCTGCTACAAGCTCAGGAGTGTTGCATTCCAACAACAATGAAATGGAGCAAGAAGGCTAGAAGACCTCCATAGATGGATAAGGAACTACTGAGAAAACTTAGAAAAAAAAGCTTATGGAAGGCAGAAGTGGAGACAGGTAGCCTGGGAAGAACACAGGGACATTGTTTGGGAAACTAGGGATCAGCTCAGGAAAGCTAAGATTGAGTGTGCAAAGGGATGTCAAGGGTAAAAGGAAGGGCTTCTATAAGTATGTTGAAAACAAAAGACAGATTAGGGATAATGTCTGTCCTCTCCAGGATGAAACAAGAGAACTGGCTACCCTGGATTTGGAGAAGGCTGAGGTTCTCAATGACTTCTTTGCCTCAGTCTTCACTGGCAAATACTCTGAGCACATCACTCAAGTCTTGGAAGGCAGATGCAGGGACTGTGAGAATGAAGACTTTAGGAGACATTCAGGTTTGAGATCATCTTAAGACCCTGAATGCACACAAGTTCATGGGACTGGATGAAATCCATCTGTGGGTCCTGAAGGAGCTGGCAAATGAAGTTGCTAAGCCACTGTCCATAATATTTGAAAAATCATGGCAGTCAGATGAAGTTCCCGACCACTGGAAAAAGGGAAATATAACCCCCATTTTTAAGAAGGGGAAAATATATGACCCAGGGAATTATAGACCAGTCAGCCTCACCTCTGTGCCTGGCAAAATCTTGGAGCAGATTGTCCTGGAAGTCGTGCTGAGGCACATGAAAAACAACAAGGTGCTTGGTGACAGCCAGCATGGCTTCACTAAGGGGAAATTCTGCCTGACCAATCTGGTGGCCTTATATGTTGGAGCTATGGAACTGATGGACAGGGGTAGAGCAGTTGATGTCATCTACCTGTACTTGTGCAAAGCTTTGGACACTGTCTCACATGACATTTTTCTCTCTAAATTGGAGAGACATTGATTTGATAGGTGGACCACTCAGTGGTTGAAGAACTGGCTGGATGGCCACATGCAGAGAGTTGCGGTTGATGGCTCAATGTCCAAGTGGTCAATCAATAACAGTGAATCCAGGAGAAAAGATTGTAGGTGCTCTGCAAAAGCATCCTGTACTGCTCTGTTTTAATGGAATTTAAAATTGAAAGTTACTTATTTCACAACGGGGCTTGTACTGTGAGAATAGCGTAATTTTGAACTTGGGAAAAAAAAAAAGTAGGAACAACTGCTCTCCTTTAAAAGAAAAGAAAATTAACCCTCTAAGAACATTTGGTTGAAGGTCACTACCTAAACACAATCAGCGCCTAAGCTGTACTCTGGAAACAGGAATACTTGAGGCTAAGGAAGGAACATAAGCCAACTGACGACAAATGCTACTTTTGAAAAGTATTCCATGATGTTTTGGAATAAACATTTACAAGATTTAACAGAAGGAAACAAAAAAAAAAGCATTCAGAAACTCCTGCCTGTCCCCTATACTGTGTACTTGTGGGCGCCTGTAAGTAATTCTCTCTAGAAAGCTGGCAGACGACAATCAGAGAAGAGCTACGTTTCTAATTGACTTCTTACATTTGTACGTATCCTGAAAAGATTTATTTACTTAAATCTCACAACTCAATACATCACATTGAATAACAATTTAATGATAGACTTGCTGTAACATATTCACATTGCCGGGTCTAAAGAAGAGATGGCCAGAATGAGACAGCAGTGAAAAATGCGAGATGTGATAAGAATTTAGAGCTTAATCAGAATTGTGAAAATAAAACTGCTGCTTTTCAAACTGGATCACCAAGAAGGTGTTTTATTAGGAAGAATTTTCATACACCAAGGAAAACATTGAATTTAAATGAGTTTCCATTATTTCAATTTATCTGTAAGTATTTCAGACCTGATAATATTTCAAGCTTCACAGAATTCTAATTTATGATAAAATTAAATCACACAAAATCTAGAAGTGAGAAAATGGTCATGAGCTTGAGAATGGATTTGAATGGGAACAAGATCACATTGTTAGAGCAATTTTGAGAAATTAAGCCTCCTCTGTGCTACTTTGAGATGCACTTAGAGTGACAAAATACATTTAATATTACAAGAAAAGTGAGAGGTTTGGGTTTGATGTCATTAAAGTGGTATAAATTGTGATACCAACTTAATATTAAAAAAAAAATAACCACCTTTCAGAGTTGAACTACTGCTTTGTAACTGTATCAGGAAAAAAAATCTTTAACAGTACTTTAAATAAATTCAGTAGTCTGTGCACCATCAGGTCCCTCTAACATTGCTGCTTATAAATGGATAACATTTCATGCCAAGAAATGTCTTGTTTTATGTAGTATCCTGCAAACCTGAAACCATATCAGAGAGTGAATTTTTCTTGAAGTACAGATTCTTGTTACTTCTTCTTCAAGATGAATACCTAGCAGGTTATTGATCTGCTTCTGAAGGACAAAGTGTTTATTATGTAGGAAACCACTGCTGGCACAAGCGTGAGAAATTAATGATGGTTTTGTAAGTGTCCACACTGTGGTGCTGAACCAGTGGGGCAACTGTCAATCTATATGATAATGCATCCCCAAACTTCATAAAATCAGTGATGTGAAGAAGCATTGATTTTTTTGAGCTAACCAGGATTTGTGAGAGAGTAAAACTAAAACTCTCTATGTAATAGTTGCTTCTTACTTGCATGACTTTTTTGACCAACCAAACACACAGAAACCCTTATCACAAAATTCTTTTCAAGGAAAAATTAATTCCACATGGTTTGTTTCTTGCATGTTGTTTGATCATGTCATTTTTTTCTCTTATTAACATCATTGTTAGAAAAATTACCTATTCAAACTGGACTCACTGCACTGTATTCCCAATTACTTAACAATTCACTTAGTACAAGGAGGAAAATGAAATGCAAGCGAGCAGACTCATTCTTTTACCAATCTCTGCAACAGTATGCATGAAAGTAGGTCCTGAGATGAAATTTTCTCAGACAAAAGTGTGGCACATTGCTTCCACTGAAATGGAGACAATCACCTTCAGAAAAGAAAATCCATGTTACAGAATGAATCCCACTTGTTCCATAATGCCAGAAGTTCCTCAGTCAGTTTTTTTACTTGAAATTCTGCACAGTAACCTTATCAAAACTACACTAAAGTCAATGGAAGTTGCCATATCTTCTGTGAATTGTGTTCTTATATATTAAAAAAAATAAATCAATTAATCACCGATACTTTCTAAAATACCGTATTGCTTGTACCAAACGCTATTAGTAAATATATATATTTCCTCCCTGGTTTTGATGAAGAAACATATCCTGCTACGCCTGCAGAGGGGAAATACTACTGAAAGATTCAATTTAAATCAACAAAAAAGGCTGCTGTTACAAACAAAATCAATTGTATTTTCCTAAACTTCTTTCTATCAATGTAAAATCTGTACTCCAGTTTGGCCTTGCTTGCTTTGACAAGCAGTTGCTTGTGTTTCTTGTGCCCAGCTCACTGCTTTTGTTGAAACTCAGACAACTATCAGTAAGTACAGAGAGGAGCCTAAAATAAACATCTAAAAAAATCCCTCTTCTGAGAGACACCCAACATGTAATAAATTCAATTTTATCGCAAGTAATATGCATAGAGAGAGCTGCTTTCATTAGCTTGTATCAGCTGCCCGAATAGTTCCTCTGAGGCTATAACATCAGGGAGATTCCTCTTCATCTTCTCAGAATGTCATGCCCCAAACCCTTTACTTCATATTTTAACTAAGCCGAGTTGGCACCTTCATCACCCTATAGGATGGAGGTGATGTTTCTGCAAATCCATTTTTACGATTTTTCCTGTTTAGTTTAAGTCAAAAAACACAGAAAATTCCCCGGTAAAAAATTTAGCTGAAACATCTGAACGCCATGGCTGTGGGTTACACACATTTGAAAGGACAGCTGGCTTCATGCAGTTCACTTGGAGAGTCACCCTTTGCCTAGGTGCTCTGACACAAATGATAGTTGCATTGTCTAAAGTTTCATTTCTATGCACTCGTTGAACTATACGAAACAGAAGTGTTTTGCCTCATTCTGATGCAGAGTTTTGCTTTCTAAATGCCTCACAATACTTACCTATAATCAAACAGCAAGTTAATTTCACTTTTTTTAACATTCAGCAGATGAAAAGCCACACAAAATTAGCACCACTGTCACAGCTACTGGCATACTGTAGATTAGTAATATTGTAATTACTTCAAGCTGTGTATAAAAATCACATATGAAACAATTTCTCTTAACAAATTTCTTTCTGCTTCTCACTGTTTGACTTGTACTCTGAGCACATACATCTGTGAAAGATTAGTGCATAGGAAGTAAACTGTAAAATAAATCACAATATATATCATATGATATAGAGGTAATAGCATTTTCTGATATCAATGCTAAAAAACCTCCAACATCAAAAAGCACTTTTAGTCAAAGTCAGAAAAAAAGGTGAACAACTGACTATTAAAAGAATCCTTATGTATTACTGTTACCACATTCTCATACACTTGTATTAAATATATATTGAAGAAAAGGCCTACCGTTCTCCTCATCTGTCTTATTTTCATTGTCGGAGTCAGTAAGTGTGAGGGCTGAGTTTTCACGACTTGACAGACCGGAACTTCGCCTGGATTTGATCCCTCTTCCCCACAGCCTGATGGCATGCTCTGGAGACATTCCTCCCTCCGTGTCTGAGTCAGCATCAGAGCCTGTGCTCAAGGAATAGCCTTGATGGAGTATTCCTATATCTGAGCAATAGCCACTTCGATGGGGAGAAGGTTCACAGATTCCTAGTTCTGCAAGGGTGAAGTTTGTTCCTAGAAGAGCAATAAAAATGACAAATGAAATAATTTAAAAGCTAAGGGATTTATTTTATATTTGAAAGTAACAGACCCTTTTTAATTTCTCTTAACTATGCTGTATGCCAAGCCTCTGTAATGAATTATAGAGATCTCTGGTGCACAGATCTAAAAGATGGTTAAAATGGATGAAATACACAAAAATAGGAAAGGTATCTAAATTTTAATTATTATTTTGGACCCAAATGATTAATAACTTAGATATGAGATTACCATAAAGCTGGTGACAAGTGCTAATGACTTGACCTGCTTTATGCTGTACCTATGTTTGCAGGACCAGAACATGAGCTTTGGAGCATTTGATTACTGAAAAAGAATTTTTTCTAACAAAGCTAATTTTCTCATATACAAATCTTCTATAGAGATAGGATTTTAAATTCTAATTTTCATATAGTTTCATATTTCATAAACCATAAAGACTTGGACAAACAGAATTTACCATTTTTTGCATTTTCATGTTTGGTGAGATTTGTAGTTTAATATCTGCTCTCAAAATCAGATAGACCTTGTCATAACTGTCATTGTTTTTTACCTTTTTCCCCCATACTCCAGAAGAAAGTGTGTATAGATACCAAAATCAGGAGGTTATTTGGCCTAAAGGCAAAACTTTTGAGGAACAATGTCAAACCATGTGACCCATAGCAGTTAATAACAACTCGGTGGAAAAAGCCTCATGCATTTTTAAAGCACATAGAGGACCCCTGGGTTCTCAGAAAGTGCAGACTTGCCAGCTGATTTTGGCTTATGTATTTGCTTCCTACAGTAATGAACAGGATGGTAAAAAAAATACAGGGAAATATTTACTGGTCTCTAAGGCTTTTGAGGGTTTTGAAAAGCAAAGTGAATTTATCTTCATTACATTGGGCTAAAAATGAAGAACAAAACCAGGCTGAAGTTGCTTGCAGTATAACTGCCAATTATTCATTTTCTCAATTCACAGGGAAACTAGATTTGTGGTCTGTGTTTCTTAAACAGTAATTTTATTTTGTTCAAAAGCAGTTTATATTTTCTCCCATTCTTCTGTCTATGTATCTATCAGAATGAAGGTATACAGAGGAAATTAACACACTAAATAAATGTCATCAATTAATAATCTTGGTAACTGGCTGTTTTGTGTATTTTTAAGTATTACAACTTGTTCACAGATTATCCAGGAAAGATCATATAGTATTGAGTGGTCAACAACATGAGGTACGTAAGTATCACAGGCAGGATGCATCTAAAGAAATGAAGTGTGTAGTGGTAATGTTTAAAAGAATATACAAAGGCTGATATTAAATCAGCTCTCTTTCAGCATCAAATTAACCCAAACTCTCCTAGCTAGGGGAATATCTTCATCTGCAATCTAATATTTATTCTAGGAATTAGAAACCTTGTGGTTTAGTCAAAAGCAATGAACTGAACAGTCCTAAAAATGAGCTTCTCAAATGTACCTCAGTTGAGAGATCCTTTGCCTTTTTATAAGAAAACCAAACAACAAGAGAGTAAAAAGCTCTAGAAGCTCTAGCACAACAGTCAAAACAAAGTTACTTTTACAGAAAAGGTGAACTGTAATAATGTGCAATTTCGGAAGACATTTTAATCAAAGCAGCTCAAATTATTACAGTTTTGTTTTAGTCATATTGGCAAACTAACCCTAGACTCATAAAAAAGGTCAAAATCAACCTGATATAAAAATTATATTAAAAAGTGGAGCGAACTGAAGCCTAATAGCCCCTCACTTTCTGACCTACACAGGTAGAGTCCATGCTGACATTAGATACATGTTACAATTACCAACGTTATCATGAAAGTGAAGATTTTAAGGTTTCCTTCTTTGATGGTGGCATAGATGTCTACAATTGCACACAAATTATAAATATATTAATCATACAATCCTAGAATGGTTTGTTTTGGAGAGACCTTAAGGATCAAACACAACTCCCTGCCATGGGCAGGGACACCTTCCAACACACCAGGTTGCTCGAAGTCTTGTCCAACCTGGCCTTGAACACGGCAGGGATGGGGCAGCCACAGCTTCTCTGGGCACCCTGTGCCAGCGCCTCAGCACCCTCACAGGGAAGAGCTTCTGCCTAAGAGCTCATCTCAATCTACCACTCTAAAGCCATTCCCTCTTGCCTGTCCCTATGGGCACTTGTCAAAAGCCTCTCTCCAGGTTTCTTGTTGACCCCTTTAGGCACTGGGAGTTGCCTGAAGAGGTCTTCCCAGATCCTTCTCTTCTCCAGATTGAAAAAGCCCAACTGTCTCACCCTGTCTTCATAGGAAAGGTGCTCCAGCCCTCTATATTAGCACAATTAGAGCTGTTTTACATACACAGTAAAACAATTTAATGATATTCTGTGCATTTTAACAGCCATTACAAACCCAAATGATTTCACTCTGATTAGCATCCTGTCTTGAAATCAAAATCAGACTGTAACATCCAATGCAAAAGATAATCGTCAGAGAAAGTCTCACTTGTCTGAGGAAAATGGCAAACAAAAATGATAGGAAAATACAGTATTCACAGAAACTGTTCATCCAACTGAGTTTCATTATCCGGCAACTTGGCATCTTCCAAAAACAGGGAGAAAAGGATTTGAAAACTGACCAAACAAACAAAACCGAGAGGTGGATCAGATCAACTCAAGAACATAATTAGAATCAGGCTCTGAGCCTCTGGGAAAGGATTTTCTATGCTGCTTCTCAGAAATCTCCTTACAGTCTCAGCACTGAAAATCTCAAGCATCCTGATGATAGACATGAAATATTTCAGCAATTTCCCTCTCTACTGAAAACATGTTCTTCTCTGGTAGACTCTAAATTAGTTTTATTTATTAGTTTTCAGTATTTGCTTCTGCAAAATATTATCTGAGAGTGTTCTGTAAGACAGCATGTGACAGTAAAATAAGTTGTCCTTGGATATCCATGGATAACCACGTAAGAATGTATTCTGGAGATTTTTTTTTCTCTTCTGTATACATACAAAGCATTTTTTTTATATATTAGATCTAAATATATAAAAATGTATCTATGTATATTATACTTCCTGATACCTTTACAACCTTTAATTTGATGTAAAATCTGGGGAAAATGAACTTGAATCTTAAAGGTATTTTCCAACCTAAATTATCCTACGAAAAGAAGATAGAAACACTAAAATTATGTTCTATAGATTTCTATAGATTTCTTGATCTGTATCATGTTCTCCTACATGCCTTGTTTCCCTAAAATGAAACTGCCCACACCTCGTGAATAACATATGAACTTTCACAAATATAATATTATCTTATTTGCTCAGCCATTACTGCGTATTACGATATTAATGGCCATTCTTGTAAATTCAGATAGAGGATAAATATTGTGCTGGATGCACAGAAATCACTTATCCAACAATTCATGGCAGAAAAAACCCTACCATTAATTGGCAAATAAAGCACCGCCTCACAAATAAAGAGAAAATATCTAACTTGTTTCATATTCACTCATACTGACAGCATACTCCATACAGAATCCCAGTGACAGAAAGGTCACAGGAACAAAGCACTATTCCTTGCTGCCTCTGCCAGTAGAAAGTACAGCACCTATGAGCTGGAGTGAGTAAACACAGATGAAGCCTGGCCTGGGGTTCAGGTTGAGTATCTCTTTCAAGAACTATCTTCCTTACAGGTCTGTAAGTGATGAGGAAATCAGACAAATCAAGGCCTCCTAGAAGAAGAGTGAAAGAGAGCAGCACTACCTGTTTGCCATATCCTGGGAATTCAAATTGTTGTGCTGTGTATTCAGAAATCTGGTCCCTGAGGCAAACTGCACTAGTAGCACTAGCAGTAAAGGCAGATGGATGGCTTCTCACACTGTTGTAAAGCATTCTCTCTAGGGCTTGCAAGGATTTGGGAATAACTGTATTCTCCTGAAACTCCCCTTGTAAAGCAGGACTGAAATGTGCAGGCAGAATCCATTCTTTCACATGCACAACTTCACGCTGTTTTCTTTCAGATCCTTATAGCATCTATCACATTACTGGTGACATGAAGTGAAAAGAGACAACATCAGATCCTTACTGGTGGAAAGAAACCTCTTTCTCTCAAAGAACACACCACATACACATGAAAATAGCCACTAGGTTTTTTGCATTTTCATATGCAAACCGAGCTTACCTGCCTGAATCCTCAGTCCCTTCATCCACACCTGCAAAAATCACTGGCCCATTTTCATTAAAGAACAGTAGTTAATACCAGCTGCTCCCTTAAGGTGTAAGGTGTAATCTCTCATATAAAAATAGACCAGCAGTATATTAGTTTAGAAATGTAATATAATGTTATGTACTTGATCATTGTTGCCCATAACCTACATGCTGTGAATAGTCTCTCAACAGAGTAGAAAATATGTTTTCCTTTTAATTAGCACTACTTCTATTATCTTTTGAGCATTATTTAGTATACAAATACTTCCTAAAAGCGTGTTTAATTTAACTATGTACAAATCCACTCGTTAGCTAAGACTAGAAAGCATGACTATACAAGCAAACGTTATTTTCACCTAACCTTTAGGCAGAGGTCTCATTTGGGTAATTACGAATTGCATGACTTGCCCTTCTGAAGATTAATCTAATCCAGCTGTGATCACTACAAGCTGCCTCAGAGGAAGATATCCGAACTGGTAAAGCACAGACAGGAGAAATTTGCCTTCAACACTAGATCAGAAGTTCAAAACTGGGCTCAGTCTGAAATCAAAAGGATAAATTTCACCTACATTCTTTGTTACTATAATAAATTATAAGAAGATAACAAGAATGCATTTAAGACATTCCATTCTTGCTCAGAGTTCTGCTATGTTCATAGCTATAATGATTTTTGCTGGCACAAGTACCACAGTTTAGCTCCAATCTGTGGTATATGAAGAGGTCGTTCTTTTTAACAAACTCCAATGCACACTTGAATTTCCTCAATTCTTTATGCATTCATTTAACGACAGGGAGAACAGATGATTAAAGTCTCATTTTTTTATCTACTTACCATACTAATTTTTGACATTTACTCCTTTTTCTCATCTTTATCCATTAAAATACTGCCATCTTTTTAATCCTTCTCTGTATTTCACCTGTTTCTATATTCTATACTACTCTTTTCCCATGGTTAAAGATCCTGTTCTACAAAATGTTTTACTCAATTATGTTTCTAGTTCTGCAGTATAAGATGCTCTGAACTGAGACTCCAAACCTGAGCTGAGAGATATGTGAATTCTTCTTGCATTTTTGAAGCTTTTCTACTGTATCATTTATGCTTAAAAAAAAATAAAATAAATAATGTAAGCCTTTTCTTTTATAAATGCTCAACCCCCTCCCCCTTGATACATCATTATAAAATACACTGGATCTTTCTGGTGGTTTAAGTATACTTAAATCAGAAGTATCTTTCCTGCGCAACAGACAGGAATTTTAACCATGTAATCACAATGCCTCTGTGGCAGATTTAATATTAGCATGAAACACGCCTGGAAAATTCTCCCTTAACATCATTGATGCTGTATGATGACTGCTGTGCTCTATTTCTGAGGAAAGCACAAATTCAAAAAGCACAAGCAAAAGGTGAGCTCTCCTTTCACTGTGATGCAGCCAAAGCAGGGGAACATCCTGTGCTTCGGGAGGCCAGGTAAGGAGGAGGTGATACTGCTGCTCTAGCCATGAGGCCCACTGCCCTGAAGGGGTTTATGGGCTAGCTCTTCCTTCCTTTGTAATATTCACAAATGATATTACATAAACTGAACTATTTACTCGAACTCTCTCAACACTCTCATTCATTACCTATCCAGCTTTCCCTAACAGTCCTTTGGTAGCACACGGAAGGGGAGCTTAAGCTCCTGTAGAAACAAGCTCTTCACTGATCAAACACTGAAAGTACCAAAGATGGATTCCTCAAAAATTAGGAAATAATGAACAAGCTATACCTTGTTTTAGGTTAAAAATCTAGACCTGGAGGTTAACAAGAGCAGAGCCATCTACATGCTTCAGTCACTGCCTAGTAGGAGGATTCACAGATGACATATTTTCATTTGAGATTATTAAATTCCAGGTATTGCTAGTGAGGAAAGCTAATAATTTTATAACTAAGCGAATGTAAACTTTAACAACTTAATGATGAAAAATCTAACTCTCATAGAGCATATTTGTGACAAAGCCATCAGGAAATTATTTATAGATGTCCCTCATTCAGTCTTGACATACCAATAGAAAATTCAGTATTTTTAATTACTTCACGTTTTCTATGGTTGTACTGAATGTAGCCTCTGAGAATATCTCAAACATCCTATTTATCTTTACATCCTTGTGAAGTAAGCTTTTATCATCCCCATTTCATAGCTTTTACAAGGGAAAGGAGAATAGAACAGCTTCCTTCCAGAATACACTGATTTTGGCAGAACAAGTAGCATCTAAAAACCATAACCTTATGGAGATGAAATTCTTTTTAATGATATGCTGGTTTAGGACAAAGTATCCATTTGTGGTTTTCTCCTCAAATGCCCATTTTGATAAAGGACAAAATCAGATTTGGGAGGACAAGAGGATGGAGCTAGGTGGCAAGCATGATTATTATTTATTATCTACCCAACACAACCCAGCTTAAAATGCAGTTCTTCAGGCTAACATTTTACTGTCTTAGGCAGTCTTTATTGTAAGCTTTCCAACTTTTTCAAGCTCTAAGGAATTCTAGAAGGAGAACAGCTTCATATATTACAAAGAGATGAGCTACTCTTGCAGATCCGTCCATTCTGAAACCTGAAGGAGACATGAAAAAAAACCCTGTAATGCTGAAAACAATTGCTCTGCTCTCTTCCACTGCTTCACACCTGCATCCTGCCTGGTGCACTTCTCCTCCTCCTCACTGATTAAATGCCAGCAGAAAGCAAAGTCGGGGCTGTGACCCTCTTGTTATTCCAGGCATTGGTGCTCCGCAGCAGTCCAGGAGGAACAGCTATGGGAGAGCCCTGCTCAACCTTGGCCCTGCAGGCCAGCAGCAGCTGCTTGACACACATGCAAACTTCACTGGTCCCACATTCAATCTACAGTAACATGATCATATTTCATCGGAGGTATCTGCTGAAATACCGACAGCAGGGAGTAGCTCTCCAAACTTGGAATCTCTTATTTAGAGGATGGAGATACTTTGGAGTTTAATCAACACAATGGCCATGTGATGTTTTCACTGCATGCAAAATAACATTATTTTCTCTAGCATCATTCACTCAGATACTCCCTGTCCAGTCTCCAGACAAGTCAACTTGAAACATGGCAAATTTCAACCTAAATATTTGATCTATTGACATTCTGAAGTGATATTATAAGAAATTTATCCAAACTCAAGTATGGACAACACACTAACATGCAAACAAGATCTTCCTTTCTCAAAGCAGCTTTAGGCCTCCCCATGTATCTCCTTATCTCTAACGAAATGCCTCATCTGTCATTTAAAAGGCAATGACTGTTTTGCAATCAAACTAAAATTAAAAATCCTCAGGGTTTTGTGTGCTACACATGCACAGTGCATACCTCTATTTGCATCAGCACATCCTGTGTCAGTGATGGTCAACCTCCAGCAGAAGGGAAAAAAAATCTGCTGTTTTGGGGGCGGCTTAATGTCTAGTGAAGCAATGAGTATGATAGGTAATCAAAACCAACTCTAATCCAACGCTCTGCACTTTCCGTTACAGTGCCAAAAATGCATGAGAAATGTTTTGTATTTAAAACTACAATACACTTTTTTCCTATGTGAACAAGACTAGAAATGCTTCTGCAGACATAATAGTAGACACCTTAGTATTCTGCAATTGTGCCACATTACTTATGCCAAAATACATTCACAGAAGTATAAAGCCTGCTGCTGCTGCACAGTGCTGGGGACTAGAAGAAACTAACCTCCACACATAAGAAAGACTGAAAGCAGCCCACAGAAACTGTGACTGGGGGAAAAATAGCACAAATTCTGTTCTTTTCATCTGTAGACAACTGCATTGTGGTAAGACAACTGTCCAAATGGTCTAACGTACATCTGCAGTGACAAATGGTGCATTTTGGGGATAAAAACTGTACCGATTCACAGCTATGTCCTGTGACTGACTCCAAAAAGAATGTGGTTTTCAATGACTAAAACTCAGTTCCTATTACTTCTTTACAAGCAGCAGAGACAGAACAGAATATGAAGCTTCATGGCAAGTAAGGATGTTCTCACTATAACCTTCCAAGTTCCAGTCCAAACATCATCAAGGTAATAGTAGATTTTGGAGCTGAGTTGGTTTTTTTTTGAATGCAATCTTATGAAAAAGAGCTAGAGTCTGCTTTTTCTACTCTCAGTCCAAAACGGCTCAAACCGTGAACTAATTTTGTTATATGCCTGTTTCCTTTTTAGAGATCATGAACTTCTAAATAAAACTTACCACAGACAGGCAGAAAATATTAAGATTATACTACATTTATGTACATAAAGTGACAGCTGCCATAAAGAATACAGAAAGAATTATTTTCAAATCAGTTCTTCAGGTTAAACAATCTGCCCAACACCTGAGAATGTCTCCTGTCACACTAGCAGAGTATTTTTCTATGAAGGAATAACAACAACAGCTCTGTGCAAAAGGCAGCCTTCAAAAAGGAGTCAGTTTTAAAGATAATATAAGGAGAGAATGAAGTGCTGCCCAAATAGAGGAGAGCTAGCATTTAGTATCCGCATGAACTGTCCACATGCACAGTTAGACCCATTTGGCACGAAGTAGCGCAAAAATTAGACCATGGTTTCCACAATTGCTTGCATTCTAGTCCAGTTCACAAAGCTGTTGGTCTTCTGTGGCGAAAGCACTTTAGTTGTCAGAAAAGAACAGGGAGTTCTCCTTGGTCTCCAGAAAAAAACCAACCACCTCAGTTGATCGTAAATATACAGATATGAGTACTTTGGGATTCAAACACTGCACAGGTACCAATCTTCATTGGTACACAAATCCGAGTTCAATTATTAAGAAAGACTTCTATGAAAATCTGTAGGAGACTACCAGGGAATAAATTAGCGGGTGATATTTTGCTGAGTTCATGAAAAGCCTTTTCTTACTTTTATACTGTTAAATCTAGATAAAAAAAAGCAATAAAAGTCACTATTCATGACTTGATACTTAAACTGAAACAGAAGTCACAGGTAATAAGCTTTCATACTTTCATAACTGTTTAATTGGGAACTCTTGAAAAGCCTGAATCAGCTGTCATCACAGGCAAAACCTTAATTGTTTTCTTTCATACCTTGCTTCACAAGTTAGGAACATGGATACTCCATACTTTATGAAGGCCTCCAGGCACATGTAAAGATTTCTTAGCAGGAGCAGCTGTCAGCTGTTTAGTCACAAGGTGCTCCTTCACTGTAAACATGTTACCTAGAGATAATGGTAATGGAAATTGTATCCTTTACAGTTGAATAAAAGTCTGTAGACCATTATTCGGCCCAGATCTTCTGTGTTGCCATTCTAAATGATATTTTTCCTACCAGGTTTTAGAAAAACTAGAGATGCCAGCCTTTAACTCTGCACTTCCAGGAGGACAGTCAGTAGGCAAACATGAATGACTCTGTGGACTGATAAAGGAATTCTTCTAAGATGGAAAGAAGAGTTTCCAAAAAATTCAAACAACTTAAATGGAGCACAATGTGAATTTAAAAAGCGTATTGAGCAAATCCATATAAGCTTTATGTCAAACTTAAAGAGTAATGAAATTAAAATCATTTGAGCACTATAATTTTGAAGAAAAAGATATATAATCAGGTATTACGGAAAATAGATTAAGCTCTTTGAGACAGTATAGCTACTAAGAAATAGACACAGCCATATTTTCTTTATTCATCTTTTGTGTTCATTATACGAAGAGATCAGGAGATGTCTTTATTTATTTGATTGAATTATAAATTGCTTTCAGCTTTTCATTTTTAATTCTAGTAAAATAATTAGTTATTTTCACGACCAGTCAGTTGTGGTACTACAAATGGAATAGTTGGCACCAATTCAGATTACTATTGGTCCTGAACTTTGCTAATGATGAAATACATACCCTTAATACGGGATTTCTTATATTTACCAATTACTATAATTTTTAGACTGCATATACAATCACAAAGGCAGAAATTTAGTGTATCATGCCCAATCTGGCATGTATCATAGCTATAGGCAATACCACAGCAGATCCACCAAATCCACTGCTGTAACTGACTGGTCTTACCAGGCTTCTACAGAACTGTGGAAGAAAGAAATGTCTCCTTCCACGCACCTCTTTCCCTTCCTTACAGTGTCATTTTCCACACAAAACATGTCTCTATTCTGACTTTCTTTTTGCCAGTCACTGCATACCCAAGCCCAGCATCTTCAGTTCAGCCTGCTGCACTTGGACCACTGCTGGCAGGTGCATGCTGTTCCAACATGCTCTTCCTACCTCAGAAGCAGCAGCTCTGCTTAGGTAATGCAACCTGTTGCTCTAATTTATCTAAAGTTCTGCCTGTTCCAGTGTTTTAGAAACTATGTCTGCTTTTATAAAATTCCATTTCAACAGTTGTTGCCCTTCTGTGGTCCTTTCCCTTCCATTTTTGTCTAAGATTTGAAGGACTGCTAGCACCGCCTTTCACTTGCTTAATAACAGAATAGAGATGCAAGTGTGCCAAGCAGTAAATTAAGCTCCAGCCATCACTTTAGCATTGAGGGTAACAGGTAGCAGTCCATGATCCTTTGAAGAGGCAATATCAAGATATCTCAATTAAATTTATGATTTTGTCAAATCTTTCATGTGCGGGAAAAATGCTGTTCCTGAATTTTAAAAAGTGATTTTAAAAACTGGCTTTCCCCCACTAGGTCAAATATTCTACACAAGAAGAGCTGCAATGAAAAAAAACATTTTTCTGCCTAACCCTTCCCCATTACTTAGTTTTGCATTAAGAAATGCTCAGTCTAAACACTTCATGAGGTGTTATTATTAGGAGATAACACAGTAAACACTACAAAGAAAGCCAGACCAAACCTCAGTTCATTTGAAAGAGAGTTACCATGTAGGCTGTGTTATCTGACTATTTTTAACACACACATGTCATCTCACTTTGTAAGTGCCTTTACTTGCTTCATAAGTGCCTTGCAGATCAGGTGAAATGATAAATTCACATCTCAATGATAAAGGTCAAGTATACCTAGGTATCACACGATGCCATTAATTTATTATTAGTAGTATTATTATATTATTATTATTTATTTTGCAGACTCCAATTATATAATTCTTTGGATTAAATAAGAAGAGGATTAGATTGGAATATTCATTAATCCTCACACTATTTCACACTTTTTAACCTACCAACCATTTTCAAAGAAGCATTTTGAGCTAATTCACATATTTTAGTTTTGGCTATATTGGAGTCACAGGAAGTTTGAAACTAAAATCGGGTTTATTTTAAAAGGGCATATGGAGGAGGAAAAGGAGAGCTCTGAAGACTAGAGATGGAAAAAATAACCTCCTCTCTCCTACTTTCAGGGTACCTCGGATGAGAGTGTGTTCTGGGTTTCATTTTCCATTATGTGAACAGAGGCAGAAGTTCTGTGGCTGTGTGGTGCTGTTGTACATCCCTTGCCTGTAGCCTTTCAGTCACTGTCTTATCTGAACAAATGGTTTTCTTAATTACCGGTGTGACAGAGCACATGAGCTGAGCTGGCCAGTAGCTTCAGATGGCTTAAGCTACCATGACAGGCTCTGGACACTTCACAGATTTATCCATCACTTTCAGACTGATGAACCTCTGATTCCGCTAAGCATATTAAAACTTGCCAGCACACCTATTTAAATTTCAGATTTGTGGTTCTCAAAGGCATCTGGCTGCTCTAATTTTTTCTTTGTCATCTCTTTAATAGCTTCAGGGCAGGGAACAGGCACATACATTGGAAAACTAGCCCCGATTTCAGTCGTCCTACAACTTAGTTTTGTCACAGAAGCCAAACACAGTATGTATTTTATGGCTTTTTTTTTTTTGTACACTTCAAAAAAAAATCCAACCCCCTGGAATTTGGCAAACAATGTGTACAGGTGTATAATCACAGAGAAAGCTATTTCACCCTTCAATGAGAAAGCCAGAAGTAAGAACTCTCAACACAAACGAGTGAACAACCCAAAAGTTTCCAATGATTTCTGGTCTGGAAAGTCAAAAGTGAAATCTCTAGCCATATAACCAAAGTGTCCAATACTGATCAGTGTGGTCCTCTAAGTTATTTTAGACATAACTTTAAGGAGTCCAAAGCTGGGGACGCATAAATGAAGTCACTCAAAGTCAACTATGTTCACTGTAGAAGGGAAAGTACTTTTTTTTTGCTAAAGCAAAAATGATCTGCACAAAATGGTATGAAAGATGGCCTGGTAAAAAATCAAGCACTGAACTAACTATATTCCTGCTGATTCCTTTGAAAATTACTAATATGTAAGAATATGCTTGACAATGAGCTCTAAAGTGAAATTACTTTCAAAACTAAGCGCAGGGTATCATGCATGGCCAGCAGGTACCACACACCCTGAAGAACTACTCGCCCAAGTGCATACTGTGCATTGATCACATGCACATCAGGGTTTTCCAATGTGGATCTTTGGGCTGGAGCTGGAGTGCTCCTGTTAGCACTGCACTCTCTTATCTCCTCCATCTCACAGGATTGGCTTGACCAGTCACATCCAGCCAGAATTAGTAAAGCTCCACTTCAGAGGGCTGGTAGCAGAACATCGTGAACCGAAACAACGATCGTCAGGCATTTGACCATCCAACCCGCTGGAGCTAGATGAAAATGAGAAACACTCTCATTTTGTTTCCACTTCACTGAAAATTTTGGCTTTTTATCTTTGACCTATTTAACAATACCTGCCTCTCCAGCGCTCCTCTGCAGGCACAGCGCACAGTAAATGGGGAATGCTGCCCCAAATTGGTCTCCATTGCAGGCTAATGCCACTGCTCTTCTTTTATCAGCTTTTAACACTTCTGTTATCAGCAAATTGCCCTTTTTGGAGGGGAGAAAGAACCCGACAGAAGTCTGCTTTTATGAATGCCTCAAGCCTTCAAAATTAACAGTGAGAACTTCGTAGTTACTGTATACTCCTGTCTTAAGAGCAGATGTGGCACTGTATAGTTTTGGTATTAACTACTGCCAAGCTTCCTTTCAAGCAGAGAACTATTTATCTACTTAACACAGAACATAAGCAACTTTTGTAAGTTTCATATATTACATTTATTTCAAAATGCTTGGCATTATTAATCCTTTTTATATTGTTAATATAAAGATTCTACTTCAAAACCTCAGAACCCCAGAAAGTTTATTTTTTTCTCTCTTTTTTTCTTTGCATGCACTGATGAACTAGCCTGCTCAGCAAGCATTTAACAGATTAGACACTTGAACATGGTTTCAGGCAATGCTCTCTCATGTTTCTGCGTATAGCCTGATAAACACTTCAAAGTAAACCGCTCATAAATATGAAATGAAAAGCCAAGAAGTCGTTATGCACAGCTTTGAGATACAAATCTCTTTATTCCCCTCTGAAGTGGAGTTTGATTGGCATAATGAGTCATAGATCCTGTCCAGGGACACACTGCCTTATCCCCTTTTCCTCAGGAGACAGGGAGTCTTTAAAGAAATCCACTTCAGAACTTTCTGATAGACAGCTACAGAAAAGTTGAGCACTACACAATATATTATTTTGTATTAATACCTATTTTAACAACTGTGACATACGTCAAAAATTCATTCCAAAGCCACGAGCAGGCCCCAGCACCTAGCTCTTTCGAAGGAGGCCAAAGCCATGGCGTATATTTATCTCATTATTGCTGACATGGCAATGCAGACCTTGGATCTGCAAACAAAGGAAGACTCTTGGAGCCAGGAAGGACCCTTAGTAAGCTAGGGACTGTGCCGTGCTGTGGCAAGGATCTCCATATCCACTTGGCTCCTCTGCCAGCTTGGGGAACAACAGCTCCATTCCCAGCCATGCAGGAACGGCTACTGCTAACAGGGCTTCACAAAGACACAGGTTAGCACTTCTGGCTTAGACTAGACCACCTCTGGCACTGCAATGGCAGCTCCTGACTGCAAAACTGCATCACACGCATGTGCAGCCCAAACTTCTCCACTGCTTGGCCCTAGCTGATTGATAGACAAGGTGTACCTCAGGGGAGAGAAGGAAACGAAGAGGAAAGGGGAGGGGAAAGGTGGGGAGGGAAGCAAGGCCCAGAGGATTCCATCACCCCAAGGAAGTCCATATTGCTAAAACCCTCATTAGAAGGTATATTTATCAGGCACAGACCCCTTATAGACATTTTCGGTACTTCTCAGGTCTGTTCTGTGAACAAGATTAAGATTTCCCTGTGAGGAGGAGCGGTTAAAATCATCTAGCCTGAAAAAGCTCTGAAATGCTAATTCAGATACTGATGTTGAAAAATGACAGCCATACAAAAAGGACCAAAACTATGGCATGTGTAATTGTTGGCCACTGCTATTCCACAAAAAGTTAAGCTTTAAACCACCACAGCTAAACTGCTAATCAGTAGCACCATAGACAAAATTATGCTGTAATAAATTGCTACCTTACAGTGCTCTATTCACAACCTGCATTTGCAGTATTTGTGGAGGTTTTTAGAATGAATCCAGCAAATATCTGCCCAAATTGAGATGGAACTTCTTGCAATTTATTTGCTAGCCATACTGTATGCATTAAATTTTACATCGTTACCGGCTTTTGTTAGTCTCTGCTCCCCATGAAATAACCATATATACAAGATCCACCACTCACAACTTGGGTTTTTTTGTTAATGGTAGTGCTATTCTTAATGTTAGACATGAGGCATTCACATAAGTTATAAATACATCATTAAGATTCAAAAAGCAACTGAAAAAATTATCTTAATTTGTGGTGTTCAAAATGTACTCAAATATTTGTACTTTGCCAACAAAAATGAAAAGGCTAACATCTGTAAAATAGCATGCAGTGAAACAATGAAATGGCAAGAAGACCAGATATCAAAAGAACTGAATTATCTTACATTTAAATAATGAAACATTCAAGCCTAGCTTTGCAGCAAAAGGCTGAAAAGGATATTTAGAAGCTTAAAATGATGAAAAAAGCCACAATGTGGTATCACCATCCATCTACAAAGAACATCGCTGCCTCTACTCAGTCCTCAGTGACTGAGATTACCAGGGCATTATTTCTCCCAATGACACATTTACTGTTAAACACTTTTACTGATGCTACTTTGTAAATTGCAAACACATTTTGACCCTACCCTATATAGTGTGAACACTCTTCCTTCCCTGCTGTTTATGATCACTCACATCTTGAAAGTCAGTCATCGTTACTGGCTTTTCTATCACTTGTAGGCATTATGTATTTACAACAAAATACAAATACATGAACTGAAACAAATACTGAGCAAAGTGGGGAATTGCTGAAAAAGTGAAAAAATAAATCAAAACTTCTGCCTATAAACAGGCATTCTCCAATTTTGTAATTTTTTATTGTGGATAGCCCTTTCGATATAAATTAAAAATCTTTAGCAAAAATTGCAACATTTTATAACTATTTGGAATATTTGTGAGTAACTTCTGTCATAGGTACAACTAAAGAATTATTGGCACGTATCAGAACTATCATGACCAATTATTAATTTTAACACAGGTATTATTCCAGTGTACTGTTGATAGATTGCCACACTGAAAAACAAAGGAGCCATCTGAAATATTCTGAATTACTGACAGCCTTCACAAGATCTTTTGCAGCACTCACAATTTCTATGTAATTTCATTAATATTAGACATACAAGTAAAATTGTGTATTTCAAAATAGAACTAGACCTTAAAATAAACAATCCTTCTTGACAATAACTGTGTTAGAAATAAAGTGTTTCCATAAGCTAATATTATTTTAAGAAATTATATTTCTGTTACTGAGCTTTCATTACAAGATGTGAAATATTTTGATGGGGCTTCAAGAAGCATTAGGTATTCTGATGCGGTCCAAAAAGCACAGCTGTCACTCACACCCTTGGCTCTGTCAGTCACATCAGCACACTGAAATGAAGTCTTCTCCAGGATAAGTGCTCCTCAGAGATCTGCAGTTGCTGCTTGACCTACAGCTGAAAGGCAAGTGCTTCGCTCACTAGATCTATTAGCCCTTTGACTTCATTCATTCACCAGATAATATAAATACATTGCTGAAGTGAGTGATTAATTCAATTTCTTCAGAGAATGTGCTAAATTCTGGAAGCCTTTAGTGAGACTATCCACAAAGGCTCCAAAACATTCATATAATTAGTTATCAATTATGGAATTGCAGTTAGAAATCTGCTAAGAAACACTACATTTTAGATTTCTTTTCATCTTCCCTCCAAGAGCAGCCTTTACTTACTGCCCACAGCTTCATTTAACAAAGACATTAGATCAGCTTCCATCTCCATCTATTTTTATGTAGTTATCTTTTGAGCTGGAAGCCTGTTCAACAAATCACCATTGTCCCATTTTTTGTCCATGCTTTCCGGGTTCAACATCAATGTAACAGCTCAAGCAATAGCTAAAGGAACAAGACTTCTATTAAAAACAGCACAAGTCAGACAATTCAAACCAACAGAAGAAATCCTAGAACACTTGTGAACATACTGTTGAATGTCAGCCTTTCCCTCCATTGCTGGAAAGAACCAACAAATACTTAAAATTACTTAAGATACCAATGTGCGGCAGGGATTCTGGAATCTGACCTGACAGTCCATTGCTTTATCATTAAATTCCATATTTAAGATATATTTTGGCATCTTCCGATGCAAGTATGGCACTGTGATGAAAATGCTAGACAATGCAAGTGTTCAACCTAGAACAGGAAGTTCCTTTCCAATCATGTTAACAATCTTTTCATTTGTAACCAGATAGAGAATATATAGTCAGCTTTGATTTCATCTTTTAAATTTTGTAATTAAGGCTTATATTATTCAAACAAATTCCACAAGGCTGGACATAATGGGGTAAACAAACTTACAATATATTCTGGAAGCATTCTAAACAGAATGCTTAAATCTCACTCTGTGGAGAGAAAAGAAGAAATACTTCTGCGTGTGTTATGACCAATTCTAGTTTTACCTACTGGAACAGTTATAACTGTAAGAGAGTGGCCATATCTGCTCCTCCACTGCACTGATCCGCCTTAAGCTTCACCTATTTTCAAAAACCAAAATCAAACCCATACACAAGAATGCCACACAGCCCCGACCTCACCCCCTGAAGCCTGCAAAACATGCAAAGATGAGTGCTTCATGTTTAAAGCAGTGGGTAACACAGACATCCCATTTCAGTATTCACAGAGCTCATTGCTGCTTAGTCCACAGAAATGAGCAAGTGTATTTGCAACTCATGTGAATGAGTATATTTACAAAAATTTCTTCCCATTTATGTCATTAACTAGAAATAATTAAATTAGCTGAAAATTTCTGATAAACAGTCATACATTCAACAAAGTTGTAACCACAGCTTGTTTGAAAGCTAGCAATCAACTGGAAGAATTAGAAGTCAAACTAAAAAAAGTAAAATATATGTAGCTCTATGCAATTTGGTTGCCATCTTCAACAGTGACAACTGGTTCTAGTATCCTCAACTCAGGAAACAACCATAAATGGATAAAAAAAGAAGATATATGATAAACTGATAAAATAAGAGCCTACTTGGACAACCTGCACTGCACAGTGTCTGTGCATTGACTAACAATAACCTGAGCTCAATGTAACTTGAAGGATGCCTCAGAAAGACTGCATTTCAGCGATAGAAAGCATGATCCTTCCTACACAGTATGCACTGCACTATGCATTTAGTCCTTTGAGAGCTTTCAGGATGAAAAGACTATAGTTATTACTACCATCATTATTATTAATGAAAAATACACATGTAAAATTAGGTTTTGAACACAGTGTTTTATGGCCCCTATTTGTCTCAGTGGACATACGCCATAATGGCTTTAACAGACCTTTAACACTCACTGACTAATTAATCTTCACACTCCGCACTCAGCACTGAGTTTTATTCAGTATGGAGCAGAAAATAGCATCTGCGGATTGGGCTTGCAATGTCCACTGCATGAATAAATTGTCAGGCTGCAGGAAGAGTAGGCATTAAAGAGCTCCTCTCCTCCCCTCAGTACTCCTGTAACAGCCTTCACCAGCCACTGAAGCTTCCCCTCACAAACTTCTTACAAACTATGTATTTTTATTTCCGAAAGTGACTATTTTCAACCTTACAGAAACTCAGTCTTCCAAACACGTTGACACTGATAGAAAAAATATATTACAGGGACTCGATATCGCTTTCAAATACAACTGCATTTCCAACATAACCGAAGCCTGCACAAGCAAATTCTGCTTTCCTATGGAAAGCACAAACGAACCATACAAATTAATAGACCCCAGCAATTCGTCAGAAAAACCTTTAGGTTTCCATTTTAAACTCAAACATGTTCTAAATACGAAAAAGCTCAGGGAAAATATTCTGCAAAGGAAAGCACAAAGAGAAAATGCACCACACAATTTCTTAATAGATAAATTCAATCTTTACTCCTCTTAGAAGAATTGTAAAGGCATTGTAAAAGAATGAGCATATAGGGGTAAATTTCTCTCATCTTATTTGCATGAATCAGCTTTAGTCTGCATAGTTTACCTCGAGTCTTGCCTTACTTCAACTATAAAGCCAGGCAACCAGAACTCCATCTTCAGTTATAAAAAATAAAACATGTGTTTACTAGCCAAGCTTTAGTAGTAGAAACTCCATCAGGATGAAATTATTAAGCATTCTAATTGTTTTTTTTTCTAGGATAAGTATAGTTAAACCCTGGTAACACTATTCAAGAGCATGACATCTGTTTTATTCCCGTAGCTAACTTCAAGAAGAGCTTATTCGATTTCTTTCATAAGTAAAATTATATTAGGAAGGCCTTATGAACTGCAGCACAATAAGCGGTAATGATGATGACACAGCACTCATTTTGAGAGGGAAAAGTGACCTCCCTAGACTGTTGCTTTAGCAAGGAAGATCAAGAATTAGTCATGGTGTATTTCTTACAACAAAGTATTTATTTCTCTGTATGCCAATGGAAATAATACTTGTCAGATTAGCTCTTTTTCCTTTGGAGTTTTGAACCACTTGTGTAGCCAGTCTGCTTTTCACAGCACAAAGCTATTAATTAAAGTCCAGAAGGACTGAAATCTGCACTTATTAATGGTTGGGTAGCCCCAGCTAAAGACACATACACTACACCTCAGTCTGCTCGCCTTACTCCCTTTGTGTTTCCTCACTTGTTGAAGCACACTTTCATAAATTCCACAAAATCCTCCCTATCAGTGAGCCATATCCTACTCTCAAGCCCCCTCTAACTGATATCTCAGCCTGAAAAAGGGAAAGAGACATCAATCAACTGGGAAACAAAATCCTCATTGCCATTACAGCTTATAGTTTTATCTCCCAAAACATTTTCCTATGATAAAAAAAAAAAAAAAAAAAGAAAGCTAGTAATGCTCTGTGCAGGGACTTGGCTTTGTGAATTAGAGTAATGCAAAATTAAAATAAGGAATCTAAAAGTTGTTTCTATTTCATGTGAATCCCATTTCTGTATGACAGAATCTGCTATGTTAAGAGGTCCTGACAGGAACAGTTCAGTCATAATTGCAAACACATGAAGCCAGCTGCTGTCTCTCTTCCTACTTACCTGCAGTCCTCTCCAGTGGGGGAGGAATGTTACTAAGCATTGTGTAAATCTTCCCTCCTGCTTTAGAATCACAAGAAACCCTGACATTAAAAAAATACTGAATCTATTAGATTACTTTTTACTCAGATTAACCATTTACCCGAAGGTCACATCTAGCCTAACTTCCTAACTGGCTACACACTATGCACGCATTTTAAAAGCAACGTGGTGCAGAAAAGAGTTGTTTTGTGAGCAGCTAGATCACGTTCATCATTAGAACTGAAACAGAGCAAGCCCTGTCCATCAGAAAACTGTAAGCAAACAAAAAATTCCAGCAGAAGAAAGACCGGAAAATGCAGCTGCATAATTTCAGTCTATTGGTCGAGTTCATCAGGAAGCACAAATAATGATCCACAACATGTCACTTACATACAACATGAAGGGTATGGTTCAAAGCAGAAAAGGAAGGGAGGTCAGCATTAAAGCAAAGGCTTAACTTTCATACCCTACTGCCACAGTTTCATCTTCACCAGCACACAATTTCACAGCCAGGAAAGAACAGGCTGCTGGCTGCTGTGAATTTAAAATGCAAGTCAAAACTAATGTAAGACTGGATCGAGGTGGCATCAGATGTGCCTTGATTCCTTCTGCTTCATGTTTGTGATTTGAAAAGAGACAGTGACGCTTGGACCTAAATTTGTTAATGGCACCTCCACACTGGAATAGTAACAAGCTTTTATTTTTTTCTTTTCCAGGCTGGAATAAAACTAATGGAAAATTGCAATGTAAAGGGCAGGACAAAGGACTTTGGTGTGGGTTTTTTTGTTTTGCTACATCTGTTTTAAAAAGAAAATAAAAATCATTGTCAAATGTTTGAAAAAACAGGTCAGAGTATATATTCATTATAGAACAGTGCCATTACAGTGCTTATTTATATAGAACATTTAGTTTTATTCGAAACATATCTCATTATTTGGAAACTCCTGAACAAAATATTCACACATACATCCCTACTCTGTTCTATTGATCAGCAGCTGAATATCATTTGAAGCCATGACTGTGACATAGGAACAGGAGTTTGGCTTCTGTTGGGACTTGTGCATTGGGCTGCTACCTTAAAAAGCTTGGTAGCCAAAGTCTTCATAAAAACTGAACTATCCACATAAATGTGACTGGGCAAGAATTTAATTGCACAAACCCAGAAATTTTAAGGAGAAAATTTGAAGATTAAATGAACTCTGATTTTTAGAAATGTAGAGCTTACTTTGATGTAGTAGCTTCCAAAAATTAACTAATGAAACTGAAATAAGGTCACTAAAATTCTAATAAGAGCATCCACAAAGTGAATTAATGCAGTTTAGTTACTATTTTAAACTCCTATGATTATTTTTTTTCAGTGTCTTCATTTAGATACACCTATAGTTTAATTTTCTTGGAGGCACTGATAATTACAAGAATTGTCTCCATAGAAAATGTTTTGACTTTTATGAATGGTTCTTTAAATAACTCAAATTATGTATGTATGGCATTGTTTTTGTTTAATCATGCCCATTTAAATGGAATTAAAATACTCCTTGCATTCATTTTTTCTAAAGTTCCATGATTTCTAAAGACTTTATCCTGTACTTTACAGGTACCTGATGGTAACTCATAGTATCTTGCTTTCGCAATATAAATGGGTGGATAATGAAACTCCTATTCTCTGTGCACAGCTGAGGCACACATATAATCTGTACACTCATATTTAGTACTTCCTATATTTAAGCTACATCATGCTTTGAAAATATACTCAAGTATCACACAGAGAAGAGACTCATACCATTGCCCTCAATGTTACAGATAGGAAAGCAGAGTTCTTTAACCAAGTGCTTGCCTGAACACTTAGAAGGGTCACTGGTCAAAGTACAACAGCAACAACCAAACCTTTCATTTAACCTTACGTTTTAAACCTAGGTTGGCTAGATAATCCTCTGAAAGGAGTATCGTAGCATCATTTCTTGAGAGCGATATGTACTCTGAATTTCAGAAAAAACAGAGAATCATCTTGTTTCAGGCCTTTAATGAATGCAATGGAAGAACTGCACAGCTTAGAAGGCTGGAATACCCTAAATAAGCCAGTCTGGAAGTCTTAGCTACTTCATTTTTTTTTGCTAAACAATAAATGCTGCACATGAGTCTGCAAATTACACTGGTACAAACAATATAATTTGTCAACACCAGTACTGCAAAGAATTCAGTGACCACTACTGCGTATTTGAAACAGTTTTTATTCTGCACTTAAACTACAAAAGCACTCATCTGTGAGAATAATGAAAATCCCTTAGACCCCGACCAAGAGGGTGGCTGAAATATTTGTGTGAGTGCTTCCACGTGTGAAAGGGGAACATATCCAGGCCATGTTAAATGTTGCCTTTTTTCTTCCCCTGTAATGCGCAGACCCAATGGGAAGCTGATTTATGGTTAGCTTTCCTGACACCACAGGACACTAATAAGTAAGAGCATTAATGTAATGAAGACAATAGTAAATTTTCATTTCGAGTACCACTCAGAGAATCAACAAAAAGTCCTATCTCTAGAAAAGATACTGTAGCGCAAATACTTGTTTAGCCAGAAAAGCAAAAGGCTTCTTGAAACATGCTCAGCCAAGCAGTACTAACTTTTTTGATGAGTCACCACAGTGAGTAAATGAACCTTGATTCACAATGAAAGGCATGGTTATCCCTGACTTCTGAGATCTTATTCCTGTTTATAAGTCAGTTGGATGACTCCAAAAAATCTGGCTGTCGTGGTTTAAGGCCCTCACGCAGTTCTGCTCACTCACTCCTCCTTTTTCTTCCCCAGTCCAGGAGGGATGGGGAGGAGAATCGAAAGAATGCAAATCCCATAGGTTGAGATAAGAACAGTTCAGTAACTAAGGTGTAACATAAATCACTACTGATATCCACCAGTAATAATAATGACAAGGCAAACACAAGGAAAGAATACAAGAGCACACCAACTAATTTCCACCCCCTGATCAAGCAGCACACCCCCATGATATCAAGCTCCAACCATGCAGTACACACACCCCCCCTCCCTCGGTCTCAGCTCTGTTTCTACATCCTGGGCATGACGTGCTGTGGTATGGAATACCTCTTTGGTCAGTTTGGGTCAGGTGTCCTGTC
>JASSUY010034091.1:0-87505 GCA_032466535.1 Forpus xanthops
CCAAGCCGAAAATCCAAAACACAGTGCTACACCAGCTACTACTTAAAGAAAAATGACTGCTGCTGAACCCATGACAGCAATGTATTTGCAAAAGCATCCTACAGAAGTCCTCCTGTATGCGGCATTCTATGTAATGTAGGACAAAACTGGCTAATGTCTAAAATGAAGTTCATGTGTTATGTTTATATGCTTGCTGATGTTTGAGGTTTTTTAAAGGACTGAAATTTTCTTAATCTAGCAATAAAAAAGTTAGTGACTGCCTAAGGATTCACTGGGAAAAAATAGTCCTTCAGTGATGTGCCTATGATTGAATCACAGTCATGGTTTTATCTATGATTGAATTACTGTCACAGTTTAGTGGATATTCAGTATCAAAAGTTTTTATGTGCTGTGTCCAGATCTAAATCTGCAGGCAAGCCTGAACTTTATTCCATACAACTTATCTTACTAATTAGATCTTGGATGGCTTGCATCTTTAAACAACTTGACAGTTTATATTAAAGTGTCGGATTATTTTCCTTGTTTTCATAAGTGTTCACTACTTATTGCTGTTGTGGAACTCTCACTGATATTGCTGTAAACTTTACCTGAATGAGGAGAGCTGAAGGAGCCCCCTAGTAATACCATGCATACGATTTGACTTTACTATAGGAAAGACTGGCAATCATGTTTAATTTTATTTAAGTGAGTAGTGTTGTAGATTTGAATGGGTCTAGCAGACAGTTCATTAAGCATGTTTATAAATGCAGGAATTGGAACATTAGGTAACTCCTAATTTTAGCTTGCATACCTACAATATTTATATAGGATGTGTCAGAAGAACAGTATAAAAAAGTAGAATGAATTTGCAATTAAAGTGCTTCACTGGGACTTGGTGGTGAATAAAGACTTTGGTTAGTGAGTTTGGTCTTTCATTTATTTTCCTATTTTCAAAGAATTTCATGTTTGACATATCCAAGGCACCTGAAGGTAGTGGATATCCCCTTTATAAATCCTAGCTTTTATGTTCCAGTGAAATTTCTCCTTCTGTTTATGTTGACACTAAATACGAAAGTAAGATCATCTGGGGAAAGAGTACACAAGTGTTACCTAAAACCACAACAGACTAATTGTACAGGAAAAAAGAGGTGGGTAGAGATTGTACAGGAAATAAGAGTGCTTATTCTGTGATTGGTGGAATATTTTAATTTGCAATAGATGTGTTGTGTCAAATTGCTTGTATTTTAATTGTGTCTACTGTGTTAGTGCAGAAATGTTCTTTTTTTTATACTAGGCAAGCAAAATGAAACGACATGTTCGCTCTCATACAGGAGAACGTCCTTATGCCTGTGAACTTTGCAGTTATGCTAGCAAAGATGCATATAAACTGAAAAGGCACATGATAACTCATTCAGGTAGGACTGTGATGTGATGATCAGATAGACTGAGTCAGTTGCCAGTCAAGATGTAATTCTTGATGATATTGATCATCAAAATTATTTTTCTATTATATTTATGTGACTTTTTAGGGAAGAAAGGCAAGAAAACAATTTCCCACTTTCTCTTCTACCATTATGATTGGCTGGTGTTGAATCACTTCAGTTATGATGTTACAGCTATAAACTATCTCCATGCACATTTGAGGATAATTCTGAATTTTTGTATATTAAATATTCAGGACAGAATAGAAGATAATGAAAATAATTCCTGATTAATAGTTTAGAATTTTAATGGCTTTATGCTTTATCAGCTTGACTCAGAGATTCTGTAAGCCAAGTTTTTGCATTCTTATCAGCTATGTAAACTTATGTAATCTTGCTTAGCCTTTTGTGTTTTGCCCACTAACAGTAACATTTTCGTTGGTCTGAAGACTGTTGTTGTTAGAATATGGATGTTGAGACCTGTGGTCATTTTGCATGTGTATCAAATGACCAGCGTTTCTAAGCATATGTTATTATAATACGTATTTTACAGGTGAAAAACCCTATGAATGTTATGTTTGCCAGACCAGATTCACTCAAAGTGGTACCAGGAAAATCCATATGTTACAGAAGCATGGAGAAAACGTGCCAAAATACAAGTGTCCTCATTGTAGTGCCTTTATTGCACGAAAAAGTGACCTGGGTGAGTTTAAAGTAGAAAATTGTACTGTAGAGGTGATTAGAGGTGAAATCTCTTTGTTTTCACTGCTTACAACAGTACCAAATATGTTACATATGATTTGATATCATTACAGAATAATTTTTATAGAAAGTGTGTTCGTTGTTTAAGAGGTAAGTTCCTCCTGCAAGGAGATGTGGTGACATCTTGTGGTTGATATGTTAATTTCCTTAATTTGTTTTTTTTTTTTGCTTGATGCATGGTGGCATTGTGACCTTATGGTTTTCAGTAAGAATGTACCTCACAAAAGTGCATGCTCAGGTTGTAGTGAAGTTTTTCCTCAAATCCACGGGAAACAGTCAGATCTGTTAAACCATTTCAGTTCTCTCATTCTGTTTCTTTCTCAGCTGTAGTTAAAATTAATATATGCTTCTAGCTATATGAGCCACTAAACCAGATTGTATGTTTCAGTATATATGGGGGGTTTGCATATGCCAAATCATCTTTTACCTTTTCATCTAAAATTCGACTGTATGTGTAGTTGCTGAGTACATTGAGCTTGTAATTTAAAGAAATGTCATCTGTTAGTAAAATGCAAGTTAAATTTTGTCTTCATTGGTTCATCAGACAGTGCTTTTACTATGCCTCCAGTATTCAAAACTCTTACAATTCTAAATTCTATTACATCAATATCAAAGATTGTTTTTGAGCTGTATAACACTTGTGAAACATTGATGGTAATACAATAAACTCTAATGTCTCTTAGCTAGTTAGAATCTTTTCCCAGAATGCAAAGAACAAACCACTGCATAAGTTCATCTTGCTTCTCTATGCAGAAATTCAAACTAAAAGTATAAATTAAAATTGTAATTGAGAACATAAATTGAAATTTTTCCTCGTACAAACCACAGTTTTTAAAATACAATTTACTGAGGATTTAGATACGAAATTTCTGAATTACTCTCCTTTAGAGCAGTAGTTGCATCAAGTACCACTAAAGTTGTCCTTATCCATGTATTTCATAAACAAATTCATCTTTTCTAGGAAGGAAAAGGTTTTGTACAGATAAGAATTTTATTAAATCAGTGGTTTAGAATTACAGCATATTTACTGTATTTGAGAAAATACAGCTGACCAAGGCCAACGAAACCTACATAAAATTTTAAGTTTCCAGAAATAAATGAAGCAGCTATGTTTAAAAAATATTTAGACATACAGCAATGTCTTTAGCATCTATTTGTATTTTTAAATAGAGATCCTACTGAAGTCTGTTAAGTATTTGAAGGTAGAAGCGTTATTTATATATATACAAACTTGTCATTCATGTATTTTTGTGCTTTTCATTTTAATATTGTAAATACTACTTTGGGTAGCTTTTTAAAATTAATTTTATGTGTAGATAAAAGCAGGCAGTTACTGGAGTTTTTGAAAGGATTTGGTTTGTTAAATGTTTCCCATGGAAATCAGTAAGAGTTAGGCTTATAAATGCTAAATCTCGCTGTGAAGTTACAACATCTTGCTGCAGCTCAGTTAAACCTCCTTGAAAAATTGCTCATTTTGCAATTTTATTGCAGAGCACACAAAGTTGTTGTTTTGTGTATCCTCTACAATGTATGCGTTAGTCAGGGCTATGCACAGGGTAAGTCTTCTTCAAAATGGTGGGAATTAAAAATTTACCATTAAAATTGATTGCTTTGAATAACTGTTCAGGTGTCCACTTACGAAATCTGCATTCCTGCATGGCAGTGGCAATTAAATGCTGCGACTGTGAAGCTGTATTTCATGAGCGCTATGCTCTTACTCAGCACAAGAAGACTCATAGAAATGAAAAAAGATTCAAATGTGATCAGTGCAGCTACGCATGTAAACAGGTATTCAGTGTTGAAATATTGCTTACTCAGTTGAGAGTTTGGCAAGGCAGGATTTTCAGGTTGTGTTTAATTTAAGATGAAAACTTACGTAACTGCAGCCTAACTAAAATGGTGTAGTTGTATTTATTTATAAGATAAATGGTTCACAAATAACAGTAAAATTGAAATGCTGTAAAGTCTGAGGCTATCTTCTTGATGAATCTTTTGTACATGAATGGCTTAGAAGTGCGAAGTAACAAATCACTTTCAGTGACATTGCAATGGGAAGAAACCGTAATATTTGAGCCTTAAATGTGATTTTCAGTGGTGTCACAGAATATATTTGGTCTAAACTGTATTTTTTTTTAAAAAAATACATTTAGGATAGCACATCTTTGGCCTTGGTATGTTAGAATGTGCCATTGCTCCATTCTGATAATTTTCTCTGCTAACCTCACTAAGGTTAAGAGGAAAACGTCTCACGTTCTTCAAGTCAGTGGACAGTACGCCAGTGTGTTCTTCAGCATCTGCTTACAGTGGAGGATAATTAAGGAGTGTGCAACATCCTTGCATTCCTCTGTGTGCTTGTGTGGTTTACTGAGCCGTTAGAGCTGGATAGTTATGTTATAGGTATTTTCTTTGTATCAGGAGGAACACTTAATTGTACATAAAAGAACCCATACTAGGAAGAAGCCTTTTATTTGCTTGTGTTGCAGCAAAACCTTTCAACAAAAGGAGCTTCTTACTCTTCACTCTAGGAAGCACCATGGTTCTAATATTAAGCCTACAGTTTATGAATGCCCTAAATGTGGTAAGGGCTATTCGCTCTGGGTAAGATACTTCCTTTTAAGGAATCTCAGTGGAGTTATCTTTAGCTAAGTGTTGCAGATCATATTGTCAGAAAGGACTGAGAGTAAAAGCCAGTGTACTGGCAGGAATGTTAACTCCTTAATGCTAAGCCAGCAAAACTTGCTTGTTTTCTTTCCCAAACCTTACACTGGGGGATTAATAAAGAACTTTATATTCCCCTTTAGATAGAAAATATATGCTGCTTCGTATTTTCAGAGTTGTTACTGGTTTGTAGAATTCACTATTGAATGTTTAATACAGTACTCTTCTTAAAACAAATCTAAAGGCAGTGTGGAGGTATGAATTTTTAAAGTGCTAGGACCAGTTCATCAGGGAAAGTAAGAAATTATTATTCACTTCAAAGCCATATGCAGTTAGAATGTATCTCTAGTTTGGAGTTAACTGTGCACACTGCTGAAGTAAAAATAGCCCGTTTTCCATGTACAGATTTTACATGTAAAACTTTATTGCTTATCCAGGAACCAGAAAATTAGATATTTGATTTATACCCACCAAATGGCTGTGTTCCTTTAAACAGAATTTTAATATATAATTTGGAAAATATTCAGGAGTTTTATGGAAGTTTTTAACTAAGTCAGCCTTTCACTTAGCATTCCAGAATTTTTCTGTCAGAACCATATTTGTTTTTTCTGTGTGTGTTAAATTGCTTACATACATTAATATTTGATTCATATATTTATGTTTCATGATGCTAACAGGATAACATGCATAAGCATGCTGAAACTTGTGGCTTGGTGAGGGCAAAAACTGCTACACCCAGAAAAAAACAGGAACAAAAATAAACTCCATGAGAACCCAAAGCATGTTAAGCAACAAGGTAATCAGTGAATAAGTTAGAATTTAATCATGTAAATTAGAATCAAGAATAAAAGGCTAAGACAGTGAATCTCCCTGCTGCTTAATTACTGTTTCACAATGAAGCTAATTTAAGTGCTAATAATGGAAGAATACCTCATTGTGTGTCAGGAATTCTCGTCATCTGATTTGGGTCATTGCTCAGGTACCCATTCTGGGACTGTTCTCCTGTTCCTGCAAACGTCTTCCTATGCTCCCTGCTTAGCAATGCTTGCAAATGTGGTTTTCTTTCCCGTTTTACAAATTTCATTTGCCTTTATAAATGAGGATGAAGCACATAATTTACTGGCCTAAGCCATACTGAGTTTTCTTAATTTATAATATACTGCTTTAATACAGACCAGATGGAAAACTTTCAAATCTCAAACTCAGGTTGCATGCTAATCACAAAAGATGTAGCACATTGTAATTTTTGTTCATCTTCTTTCTCGTCTACTTAGACCTGGGAGCGATCAAATAATGATACAAATACTACTGATTTAAATAGCTAGAGTCATTCTTCCATCATACTGCAGAGGTGATCAGGCCAGTTTATGGAGCTCTAGGTTCAGCATGTCTGTGCAATCAGAAACTCGTTTTAATTACTTAGTGGTACTCATTTTGTGTAGCTCTTGAGCACTGAGCATTCATTCAAAGGATGGTCCACTGTTTATCTCTTTCCTTCTCTCTTTTTTCTCTGCTTCCTCATCTTTTGTCCTTAGGTTAAAATTCCCAGAAAGTAAGTTCAGCTTTTGGCAGATTGCAATGGTAGAGTAATTGGTCAGTTGATTGTCTCCACAGCAGTAGGTGGTATGTCTTTGGGTAATGCTAGTACATTCCTGGTAAAATAATTTATTTTCAACTCTAAAAACATGGAAGTTTTTTGGTTTTAATTCTCTAAAATCTCAGCCTATCTCCACATATGTAGTGATATTAGATCAGGTTCACCTTAAAGTTTAAGTTTAACCCAGAGGAGATGTCTACTCATAATTTCATTCATGTGCATTACTGTTGAATTAGACAAAGCGCAATATACAATATTCAGGTCAGGGCATGGGCAGGAGCCCTGTATCCTTGTGCATCCTGCCTTCCCTTTGTGTATTTGATCTAATGCTGAATCTCTGCCCTGTTGCAGGGTGAGAGTTCGTTATGTGTTTCTGAAGTCACTTGAGGCACCAAGGCCAAAAAATAGCTCTACCTGACCAGAGTATCCTGTCATTTTTTTGCCCCTCTGCTTCCCAGATGCTGTTTGAAAGTCACAGTAGTCTCCTTGATAGGATTCTTCAGGTGATTTTTATGGAGGAAAAGACCAGAATGGAGATACGTCTAAGTTCTAGGTGTCCTGAAACCTTACATTTTGGTATATCATATTGTATCTACACTGATTTGTGGCTGATGACAGATAAAATCTAACATAGAAGAAATGTTGGAGCTTTTCTGAATCTAATGAATATATATCAGCAGCTGAGTTTACATTAGCATTGACACTTCTGTTTTCACTGGTAAGGCTGTAATGGTATGGTTAGAAGTGCTACAGCTGCAGTGTTTATGTTTTTGCAATAATTAGATTTTGCTGTTTATTAATGTTTTGCTGTGTGCAAACAATTTCTTTTAGGTATCTTACAGACACCTTCATCTGGAGGCTTGATTTTCTGGAGCTAAAATAGTGTGTCTTTAGATGTGATTCATGCAAATACTGAGGCCATTAATTGACTCACACAAATATTAGAAATTTCTGTGCTCATTCTGGATGCTTTTTTTCCCCCAAAGTTGACATTTGCAAGTATATAGTTTACTTCTTGTACAATTTGCAGGGACCTGTAGGATTCTGTATGTGGCTTTACAAAAGTTTACTTTTCTGATTGACGCTGTCAATGCTTTGCTGTAACTAAAAATTAAAATAGAAAATGCATGTGTATGAGAGTTACATTTCTAGTTAAATAATGCTTATTTTTCCCCTGATAAGAATGCCATGGGTACTACTCACTACCATAGCTTGTGATAGTCAACCTAAAATACATTCATTATCCAAATAAACTGTTATACTGTTTGTTATATATTGTTAAATTTATTGAAATATTTACTTGTCTTCCTGGTTAATCACCACAATGATTTTTTTTTTTTGTTTGCATTTTCTTTTCAAACTTGACCTGGAATCATTCCAAGATTTCTCCATTGGGAAAAGTCAATATTGTGCCAGTAAGATTGTTCCTGGTTTAGATGGGATAGAAACAAAAACTCTGAGAGCAGAAAACTGAAGTGATTTGAGAAATGGAGTATCGACATGATGGCCAAATATGCGTGAATAGAATCATAGAATAGTTAGGGTTGGAAAGGGCCTTAAGATCATCTAGTTCTAATCCCCCTACAATGGGCAGGGACATCTCCCACTAAACCATACCACCCAAGGCTCTATCCAACCCGGCCTTGAACACCGCCAGCAATGAAGCATTTACAGCTTCCCTGGGTAAACCATTCCAGTGCCTCACCACCATTACAGTAGAGAATTTCTTCCTCAGATCCAGTCTAAACTTCCCCTGTTTAAGTTTGAACCCATTACCCCTTGTCCTGTCGCTACAGTCCCTAATGAATAGTCCCTCCCCAGCATCCCTATAGGCCTCTGGTCTTCCTTGTTTCGCTGATTGTAACTGAGCAGTTCAAAGTGTGTCCAGTTAGGAAGCTAGAAAAGATGCTGGTTGAAAGCTGTCGAAGGCTTTCTATGCTCATTTTGATTCTTGTTGCAATTTCTACTCTGCAACCTAAATAACATTGCCAAAGGGTGGAAGTTGCAGGGAACCTTCTCCTGTTTTATTACATACATGTAACAACAGAATGAGAAAAAAATAGCTAATTTCAGAATAATTTGTGGAAAGGTAGATAGGTTTGTATCACCTTACATTTATTTTTTTTTCCAGATTCGCTGACAGAATTGTGTGCAGATCTGAAGCAAGTTTATTCCTCAGTAGCTGTATAGAATTGAGAGCTGCATGAACTTCAGTACTTTCCTGAAATGAGCAACTGACAGGCAGTGATTTTTTTAATGCAGGGAACACTTACTGAATCTCCTTTCTGCAAATACGCTTTGTTTCTAACAGAATTCACAATGCTAAAATAAAATTCTTTCTGTTAATTCTTTTTCCTAGAAAAGTGCTGGGGTTTATGCCCAATGCTTGTAGTAATTGTTGAATGTTATTAGTTCCATTCTCCTTTGCCAGTGGTTTTCAATTGATGTAATGTCATTCTCTTCTGAAGACTTCCTTTAGTTTTACATCAGCATGAAAAGTGGTGGCAGAAGCAGATTTCGGCTTCTTGTGGGAGTATAAAGTTCCTGCAAACTTTGGGGTCTGGTTTCATGGCTAGGTCACACTGCCTGTCTTGTCTTTTTCCCTATGTGCTTCACATAATTTTCTTTCTTCTCTGTTATTTCAGCTCTAGCAACAGTACACCTGTGTGGTGCATTGGATTAGCATGCAGATCTAATTGGAAACTAAGAGCAGTTAGCTGGATAGATGTAGAGCTTCCTGACAAAAATGAAGCAGCAGCAGTATGAGCTGATGTCAGAAATCACCCTTTCTGTCACCTTAACCTGACTGGTTTTCAAGTGCAGGTGATAGCAACTTTTTCCATGCTCTTTCCCCTTTAAATAGCCTCTTGCAAGTGCTGCCATGTAAGATTGTGATCATACATTTAGTACTAGATCCAAAACATACCCATGACTTTGATTTTAATTAGGTCTTCAATAAAGCATACTTGTATTATATAGGAAAGCTCATGTTTATAGTATGTTTCAGAGTCAGGGAAGTTTTAATTGTCACAATTCTCAACTGGCTTTTGAACTACTGGTTTTACTGCTTAATTAATTACTATAGTTAGAGTAATTAGAGTAAGTACTATTGATTTTTATAATTAGTTACAATTATCACAGTTGCCATTTATGCACAGTTCTCTCATTTTTTGTCATCTATAATTAATACTTGGAAGCCTATTCATAAAAACTACTGTTAAAGTATTCATCTCTGCTGCTATTCTTACGTTTCATTATAAGTGAGCGGTAGCATTGCTACCAATTTTAATAGTATTTCAGCATATAACAAGTAAATAATTTAAGTAAAACACGAATTTCAAGCTTAACATCTGTGTTTAACTTCATTATAAATGTGGTACTGAATTTGACTAACAGGAAATGGTTTGGGGTTGAATGTAGAGTGGGCTATGTATGCTAGTTACGTTGATGTGGTCGGGATTCTGCTCTGTGCTCTGCAGACCAGGTGAACTGCAGTTTCATCTAAATACTGGAACTTTTAACGTTTTCTACTTTGAAAAGTCTGTTAAAAATAAAGTTTAGTTTTTGCCAGTTAGCATAGTAAATTAACACCTTTATCCTGTACTTGGTAATGTGTCTACATGCCTGTTTTACTGGGGTAGCTTAAATTCAGCAGCTGTTCTGCTGTTAAAATGACCCAAACCATGCTTAGGAGCTTCAACTGTCTCGCAGTGTCTTTAAGTGTCTCTCAGTGTCAGTATTAGCAAGAGATACTTGCTGTCTTACAGGAGTAAATGATCCAGTTTCAGAAAACACAGACCACTCTGTGCTAAAAGGCCTCATCAAGACCTTAATAAGCTCAATCAAATATATGAACAGGAATTACCACTTTAGTAATAGAAAACCCATTCAGTCTTGTAGTGTACACTTTTAGCAGTCGCTGAGAAGTCAGTGTATTTGAATTTATCAAAATTATTCCTTGGTTTTATTCATTGTGTTATTTGAGTGTTTCATAAAGGTTAATAATTACTGGTTCTGCTTTCATAATGGTAATATTTATTCAGTTTTGGAAAGTTAATAATCTTTTTTGGCTGCCTTATCACAGGACTTAAGAATATTTTTGCCCATGATATTTGCTTAAATGATATTGCTGACTTTATTCTTGTTGCATTGTTTCCATTTGTGTCATAAATTCCAAGCAGCAGATTTCATTGTTAAAATTAATTTTAGAAGTTGTATAAATTATTTGATCAATTTTCTGCATATACATTTTTCATTGAATTGTTGGTAATAACAAACTGATTTTGTGCTGACATCTAAAAATTAGACTACATGAGTGAAATATGAATGTAACAATAAAAAATCTTGTTAACTCTCAACTTGCAAAGTGGTTGTTTAAGTAGGTAGAAGCTAGAAACGTGTCCCTTTGGAAATCAAGAAGGAATGACCTTTTCAAGAGTTATTTCTAGTGGTCACATGTTTTTGAACCACAAACAGCGGTGGTTCTTCATGATTAAGAATAGCATCACTATGGTTTAAGGTGTTTATTTGATGGAGACAATTATGTTATTAATATATTTTAGAACAGCATGCAATGTTAATATCTTTTAAAACAACATATTTGGAACAGATGCCATTTACTGGTTGTTAAATATACAGGAATTATTCATTTCGTGAAACAGATAATACTCAAGTATTCTATAGTGTCCTCTAACAGTGTTGTTAGATAGCTAATTAATTTGGAAAAGAAACTTTCTATGTAAGGTGAAGCATGTATTCTGAGTTTCCTCTGCAAGCAGAAATTGTCTATGCTTTAAGGAGTTAATGTCTGGGGAAAAGCAGTGCGTGCACAGGCACACATACCCAGTAGATAAAAGCAGAGGAAGATTAAAACCATTTCACTTTGGGTACATTTTTACTAATTGGGCTCCATAATGTAACTGAGACCTTGAAGCACAGTACCCACAGTAAGTGGCATATGGTGATGCAAAAGTGAGATTTGATGTATTTGTTAGATTGAGTTGTTTTCTGAAACACTGAAGATTTTTTTCCACACAAATCCTAGAATCTTCCAAGTAAATGAAGAAAAGTAGCTATTGTCTGCAAAATAGGGCTGCTTGCATGATAGCGTTTAATTAAGCATTGTGCCGAGTTGATGACCGATATAGAGGTAATTAGAGTAGCTTCCTGTAGATGGCAGTACGCGTTCACATCCATGCAAGCGGACAGAAGAGCGAGTGATTCATGTCATAGAATCCCAAACTGGTTTGGGTTGGAAGGGACCTTAGAGCTCATCCGGTTCCAACCCCCTGCCACAGGCAGGAACACCTTCCACTAGAGCAGCTTGCTCCAAGCCCCCTCCAACCTGGCCTTGAACACTGCCAGGCATGGGGCAGCCGCAGCTTCTCTGGGCACCTGTTGCCAGAACCTCACCACCCTCGCAGGGAAGAACTGGATGTTGTCCAATTGGATGTAATGTCCTATCTAAATCTCCCCTATTTCAGTTTAAAGCCATCACCCCTGGTCCTATCACTACCTGCCCTTGCAAGAATGTAAAAGGTGCTTTGATTTTTTTGTCTCAGTTTTGACTTGCTAATCTACCCTGTTGATGATTTTGCGTACATCAAGGCTAGATAAATAGAGTTCTTTGTAGCTTTTTTTCCTGCTAATAAGTCATAGTGTTCGCTACAAAGTGCAGTCATCACTGTCAGGAACGGATGAGGTGTGCATACCTGCTGCTGGGATGCAGCTGCCTTTGCTGCCAGTGCAGCTGGCACAGCCTCAGTTGCATGGCCGGTCCCTCCGCTTGCATTGACTGCAGTGCCTTTTCAACCTGCGTGTTCCTTCACTGCATTTTTCTGCTGCTCTGGCTTATTTGGCTGCACTGGCTCAATGGAAGGTCAGGTGAGTGCCTCCACTGCAAAGGAAGTGTACTGAGTGTGCACGGGGGGCATGGTAATATATTTTCTGCTGCTGATAAACCATTTTAACATATGTAAAATTATTTTTAATGATAAGGTAAGCAGTTTATCTAAGAAATATTTAGTTGCAGAGAGTTTAGGGCTTCTAACAAGCAACAGATTTGTTAGACACATTTTAAAAGTCCTTTAAGGTGAGGTGAATTGTACACATAGGCCATGGGGAATGATCTGGTCCTTTATAAGAGGGTGAGCTTATCTTTTCTGTTTTCTCCAAGCTAAGCTTTGGCACAACAGTGTGGAAATGGTGTGCAGTCAGTGTCACCAAAAAGACCTGTTCTCTGCATGCAGAGATGCATGCAGACAAAACATCAAAGCTTATGCTGCAAAGCATCATATGCATGCTCCATATACAACATCACCACAAAGGCTTGTTCTCTGCATGCTGTGATGTAGGGTTTTGACATGTGATGATCTTTACTCATCATCTATCTGGTAGAGGAAGCTGGATTTCCATCTGATTTCCATTCTTGTGAATGTTCCAAGAAATTTTCTTGAACTGTCATCTTTAAGTTCCTGCCATCCTCTCCTTTGTATCCCAACTAATCTTTTTCCTGTCTTTCAAATCTTTTTGTGGATTACCAAGTCAGCATCAGGGAGACATGTCTTCTGTCTGTCAGTACATCTACTGAAGATATTTAACATGATTACTTTTTTGTTAGTTAAAATCAATTTGTTATTCAACAGTCTCACAAGTAATACTGCAGAAATAACTAACACAAAGGTAGCAGATGGGAATTTAATTTCTGTTGTGAGGAAGCCTAGCTGTCTCTCAAACCATAGCTGTGTTGTCTCCATTGTACAAATGAGGAAGATGATGCACAGACCAGAATTAATCTCTGATTTAATCCTTTTGCCTTCAGGAGCAATGAAGCCCACTGATGGTACAGCATGCTGCTGCTTACTACTAGTTTAATCTCACTGAACTAGAAATAGAAACCTGGGGTGTTGCAGCATGTAATGATTAAGTTACATTATCAGAAGGTGGTGAATAAATGGTCAAGACCAAAATCACATTAAGCCAGTGCTGTTAATCACTTCCAGAGACATTACACTCAAAATTAAAACTGAAATAACATAACTTGTTAAAGGTCAGTGCTTAGGATGATATGAAGGCGCTATGGCAGCATGACCAAGAGCCATGGGCAGGAATGGTTATATAGCATCTCATACGGAGGAAATACAAAGGGAGTTTCAGTTGGTAATAATTAGAAGGTTCATAAAGGAGACACAGATTTCATCGTCTTAAGTAAAAAGTGTAAGATGGATAACATTTTCCTTCGTCACAAAGTCTTTCTCACTGGATGTAAGCATACTACATGCAGTCACTAATGGATGACTGAATTGCAGCTGACAGTGTTATATATGGCTGTAATTTCCACTCACACTGGTTTTAATATCTATTTTTTGTTTTGTTTAGGACACAGAATGTGCATTTGAAAGCAATTTACATTAATACAGTATATCTTCAGACAAATGTTATTCCCTGTTGTGTGTTTAAACAGCCCAGCTATTGTTTGAAGTTAGTCACTGAAACAGCTGGACTCTGTCTGGCATTATGGCTCTGTGATCGTCACAGAATGGTAAAGAATTTTCTGACAGCTTTGGCCCAATCTATTTGCACTTTGAATTGGCAGTTGACAATGAAGAATTTAGTTTCTTTCTCTTTTGGTAGTTGACTGTTTGAGTTGCTGCTGTAAAGGATTTTGTTTACTTTTAACTTCAGTGGTTTGGGGTTTTGTTTCCCCATATTCAGTTATTATTGATTTTATCCCTGCCCTCTTCATGTAACATTTGCAGCTAATGGGAGGAATGCAAAAGGATGACATTGCTGTTTGCTTTGATAAGAGCGAGCCTTGCTTTTGTTGCCAACTAATCAAATGGGCGGTAGCAGCTAATGATGGTCATAACTAAGCCTTGAAACTGCTATCCTTTTTCTGGAAGAACTGCATGCTGACAGAACCAAGCTGTACTCCCTTTAAGGCAGTGGTGATTTTTTGTTGTTCTATTACAGTAAGTCATCAGCTGTGCCACTGTGAAGTGAAAGTGACAAAACTTTACAACAGTTGTTTTCCCATACTATTTTAAATGTCCCACTCTTTGAACTGAGTTATTTATCCCTTTATCACTTAGCATTACTGACTGTGAATTGGAATCAGTTTTAAATGGCCTTTGTCCTCCAGGCCATGCTCTCCAACAAAACCTTTGCAGGAGTTCTACTTCAGTAACAATTGTGTGATGATAAATGTCATAATAGTGTTAATGTAAGACTATGCTCCATCTTTGCATAGGTGTAAAATTATAGTAAATCCATTTAGTTCAGTGAATTCATTCCACTTAGATGGGAGCTGAGGCAGTGATCTCTTCCTTTTGGGACTATGAAGATCTGATGCATAACTAACAGTCTTCAAACTAAGATACTCAGGCAATGAGTATTTTTTAATACTTATTAAAGATTTTAATGAGTATTTGCATAAAACAAGATATCTTTTTCTCTGCTTTTCATGAAATTCCTGAGAGGAATGCAGAAGTGCATGAGGATGCCTGCTGGCTTCATCTTGACAGGAGAACAGTATAGGAGTGAACTGCTGTTCATCCTGGCGCTTGCCACTCCGTCTAGCAGATGCAGGCCAGCTACAGGAGGTCGTATGTATGAGCAGACAGGCTGTCCTAATAGTGGAGTTTCCTCTTTCTCAGAAGCAGATGATTGAATAGAGACAATACGCTGCCTTCCCCACTCGATGATGAAGACTGACAGTTTGTAGGAGATGAGTCAAAGGTTACTGATGAGAGATCCATCCAGATAATTGCTGTAATTGCACCCTGAGGATGCAGCTCCAATCACAAAGCATTAGGCAGAGATTCTGTTTGTAAATATATACTTGGCAGTGAACTTCATCCTATGCCTTAAATCAAGGAAGTTCCCTCATGAGATATAAATGGAGAAAGTTCTCTTGATTTTGTTGTCTTAATTCAACCATGTTTTCTTCTGTCAGCAGGTAAATAGAAACTAATCTCATTCTGAAACAGAGAAGTAGTTGTAATTTAAACATAAAAATACCATTTAGTGTTAAATCCTTTGCTGAATACACTAGCTGTTATTTCACAGCAAATAAAGGACCATGAATGAATGAACATACATAATTCATAATATTTAATTTGAAAGTGCATTTTTTTACAATGACTGATTCATTTTCCTTGAGTTTGTCCAGGGACTTCTTTACAGTTTAATACAAAAAGCTTTTCTGTTGGAGAGTGAACAGTTACAGACAGGACAGAAGCAGATTCCTTGCCACCGAATTAGCTCTTTATTCTACCCTTTCACAAAGACACAGAAATCAGCAATGCTAAAGCATTAGGATGAGAACTCATTGGAGAATGAGAGGCAATGAAAGCACATCAAATTTCTGAGCATATCACTAGTTGCTGTTAATGCTCAGCTATTATGAGTTAACACTCAAAAATGAGTCTCAAAACAGCTACATGGCAGTTTTAGATATTGTGGCCCTAGCTTCCTAAAATTGTAAATGAGAGGAAGGTGAAACCATTTGGATTTCCTAGAAAGCACAAAAGTAATTTTAAAGGTATTCGTATGTCTCAAAATGCATTAAAATATAAATGTAACTTTCAGGAACACCAGCGGTTCAGCCTGTGGCAGGGAGTGGGTGATGCTCTGGTACCCAGTGGTGTGCTTCAACCTATTTGTGAAAGCAAGCCTGAATTTGAGAACAGCTTCTGTTTAATGGGTATAGACAAATATGCTTCATGTAACTTCCACTGAAATAATTGGTTAACGATTGATTTTTATTCTTCAGAATTCAGGTTGTTCCGTGGTTAGTTATGAAACCAGTAAAAGCCCCTCTAGGGCTTTGAAAGAATAAGATTCATGATCAAATCCTGCTTTTAGAAACTGAAAATTTTAGTGGGTTTTTTAAGTGCTTTGACTTGAGAAATACATCTTGCCTGTATACGGGCGTACTCTTGCTTAATAAAGAAATAGCTTATATAAGCCTTTGTGCTGCATAATACAGAAACCATTAGCAAGGAAGTGAGGAAGTAATGAAATTTGTTCTGTTCTAGCCCACGCTGCCTGGGACATGCATCAAGCCTGGGAATCAGCATGCTCTGGGAGCATAAGTATATTTGTTTACATTTACCATAATGCTTTGCTGTTAGGAATGTCCTTTCATTCTGATTATGATTCAGTGTTTCATGACTATGTACTTAGAAAGAAATTGTCAATAGTATTGATCACTGACAGTGGTCTGTTCCTTGCTGCATATACTTTTTAGCTTAATTCTCTGTTCCATACCTATATTCACACCTTACGGAAGATACAAAAATAATGACATTATTTTATGCCTCTCTGTAGTGTTGCGAAACAAAGCCTTGTGCTTCTTACTGGTAGGACTACAATCCGAAAGCTTTGTGGTTGTGTTTCTGTGTGAAACTGAGGAAATAAGTAACACCATTATCTGCAGGCACTTAGGGATTAACTTTATGAAGGATAAGAAATCCTAACCTAACAGAGGTTGTGCTCACTAAGGAGTTGAAATGGCAAGAGCTACCTCAAATCCAAAAATTAGGTTGTGGTTTTTACCTTAGGCAGCAGTGTATGTTAGAATGTTGTGTGTACTATAGGATGCTTCCTATTTTATACTATGTCTTTGCCCAGAGGTGAATTTTTCTCCTCTCCTTTTTCTTTTACTTTCTTTTTTTTAAATTTCTTTATTTTTTACCAGAGTTCCAAGGGATTGGAAGCAAAAATGTTTGGTTTTGGGAGAAGTTACAGTGTTTGTTAATGGCCAAAACAACATAGATTCCTGATTAGCCAAGCATGAGTGAGGAAGGTAAGAAAGCATCCAATATTACGCATCATCCTGTTTATTCAGAGCCATTTACATCCACTGTTCTGGCTGTGTGTTCTGTATACCAGTTTTCTATGGTTACCAGAAGCTGACTGAATAAGGAAGTGCAGGGGTAATCTTGTGCTGCTTTAAACAAAGACTTGTTCCTCCCCAAATGCTGGTTTTCATGTTGAGGCATGTTCCTTTCCTACCAACACAAAGGCAGGGGAAGAATACAATTTTCTGGAAACCACTTTAGCTGGTTTTAATCTGCTGTTATTTCCTTCTTCATTGACCTTCCTGCTCACACTCCAAGAAAGTGTGATAGGAGGGGCAAGTGCCTGCCTCTAAAGTACATGGCAGTGTAGATATTACAGTAATAAAGCTTTGCTCTCATATTGCAGTTTATTCAGGAAAGTTTCTTTTTTGTTCAGTTCATAGATTGCTATGAGACTTTTCACACTGATAAAGGCTGCAGTATCAGAGACATAGTGGTTTACTTCATATAATTCTCATGCAAGTATTAATTTAAACTTATTTTTACTGTTATTAAATAAGTAGGTAACATATTCATAAGGAAAATTGTGCTGACATAGATTAATACATTTAGAAATTGATTATTACAGATTGTTTATAGGTTTCAGACTCCATTTAATACATTAAATGTGATCTGTAAAATTCAATGTTTCCCTGCTTATTTTGGTAGGAATTCCTTAGAAATATTGAATGAGTAGTTCGGAATGCAATTTTTTATTTTTTATATTGGTTCAATAACAGAACAATAGTCTGATATTATGGTTGTTTAGTTTATGCCTTTTGTCACTTATTCAGCAACATCTATAGCAGTACTTTGTGCCCACCATAGATCTTGATAGTTAATTACAATTCATTCAGTGTCTATGATTTACACTCTTGAAAGTCTCCCCAAAGCTAACAGACTTACACCAGGTATGTCTGTCTCTACTAAAAGCTATTTGATGAGAGACTTTGAAAAAAGCTTCTTAAGATACAGTATAAGAGAGCTGCAAAAATCAGTCTGTCTTCTTGAGACAGCTGCTGCACAGGAGCTCTGGCAGCTGTTTTACTGGGAGGGCTTTGGGTAGAAGACAAATATGGTCAAATTAGTGAGACCATTGGAAGTTCAGTCAAGGATACTGCCCTAAATAGTTCACCCAGAAAATGACAGAGCTTTCTTAGGGCAGCCCCTTCAGAATTCCAATTGCAGTAGCAATTTTTAATAAATGGATATCAAATATAGTGATTTTTCTGTGGTTTTGTTTTCACAGCAGATTATTGGACTGTTCTGAGGTCAAATCCAGCCCTCCTGAAAAACTCATTAATGCAAAAATATATAGCTGAGAGCAAATCTTGATTAATATTGTTCTTTTCCTATGCTAAGTTGTGTTATTTTCTATTCATGACAATAGGTCACATAGATGAAAAAAAAAAGGATAAGAAGATGCTAAAATTTAAAGGAAAATGTGTTCCTTATTGAGCTTCTTTTACTGTGCGATGATGTTTGCTTCTTGCCGAATACCTGCTATTTGACCTTCTCTGGGCTATGGCAATATTGACCTAGAGAGCTAAGACCTCCTGTTGACAGGACATTATCTTCCGAGGTAGGAATAAAATTTAGTGTTTACTTATAAACATTCTTCATAGAATCACAGAATACCAGGTTGGAAGGGATCTCGAGAGTAATTTGGTCCAACCTTTCATGGCAATAAAACTCTACACAAGGTGTCCTAGCACCCTGTCCAGCTGACTCTTGAACGTGTCTGGTGTTGGGGAATCCACCACTTCCCTGGGAAGATTATTCCAATGGCTGATGGTTCTCATTGTGAAAAATTTTCCTTGTGTCTAATCAGAATCTCCCTGGGAGTGACTTGTGTCCATCACTCCTCCTCTTTTCCATGTGATTCCTTGTAAAAAGGATGTCTCCATTTTCTTTGTAGCCACAGATTTTACCCCTCAAACATGACAGGGGGAAAATGTGGAGGAGAAAAATCAGTGTGCCTGATGCTGGGCATCCTTATTATTCTCTTCTTGTGCTCTCAAGTTTAATGATAGCCCAGCACCCGATTTTCTGGCTTAAATATTCCATGCTAGCTTTCTCTGGTTCTCACACACATCCTTCCTGCAGTACGACTATTAACAGCCAGTGTAATGCATACCTGACACTGTGAATATTCAGCCTTTCGCTTGATCATTCTCATTCTCTCATCTCAATTCCCTTCAGCTGCCACAAAAGCTTTTATGGAAGTTTCAGTCTCCAGAAATGCCATATGTGTGATTGTGACCCCCCATCTGTTAATTAACATTTGTAGGCACAGACCAGTTCCTAATCATGTGGGTAGGCAGTGGCTATACCCAGCCCACTTGTATAAAAAAGAACTTTTCAAATGTCAATAGCAGACTCAATTCTGTGGATCATTTGTTGCGACCTCTTTGCGAACGCAGCTCCTCACCGTGGTTTGGTGTTGGTCTGTGTAAGGGTTAACACGGGCTTTGTACAGCCAGTCCTCTCACTGCCTCTCCTAAAGAAACATTAATTATAGAGAGCCCTGAGGATTCAGAGCTAAAATGGCTCAGTAGTATTGAAAACCAAGACAATAAAATAACTGGTTGGATTTGATCTCTAATAAATTACTATGTTCTGATGATAAAATCCAGCAGGAGTGTGACAGTCAGATGGGGAGGTTGGCAGCAGAAGTTTTAAAAATAAATAGTCTTAAATTGCAGGAAATTGCAGCAAGCGGCTCCTTGGAGTTCTTTTTCCCAATGCATTGTGTGTCGGAGAAGGCAGTCAGCCTGCTGGCAAGCTTCTGACCTTTTGTGTGCGAAGTAAAATATGCAGGTGCAATAGTGTGAACGCACAACGGGTGACAGTGACTTTGAGCTGAGTCTGTGTGCTGAGGGCCCCACAGGGCTGCCAGGGGTGCTCCAGGTGAGCTCCATTCAACTGGAGATAAGGACAGTGAGAGGCTATGGCTATAAAGGATTGCAAGATATGTTTCTTGCATATATTCTCATATTCAAAATCTGTACATCAGCTGATGGAAGGCTTGTTTAAATTATATTGCTGGTAACTGATCTGATTCTTGTGTTGCCCAATTCATATTTCAGTCCAGGATAACTTCTGAGGGCAATTGAGTTTAGCTCAATTACATTGCTGCAACCATGATCTAACTCCCAGTTCCTTTCCTGAAAGGAAATTCATACTTGCATGGTATGGACAATTACTACTTTTCAGTGTATTTGAAGAAAAACAGGGCAAATTTATACCAAGACATTTTAAAGCTCTTTTTACCATAGTAACTGAGAAGCTTGTAATCTTTTACATTATTTTCATCACAAAAAAAGAAGCAACCTGTGAAATTGTGGAAGCGTTAGTGCCGGTTTTGTGTGGTTTTGGAGCTGATGAAGAGGAAGGCCAACTTACTATCTGGAAAAGTTTATGGAAGCACAAAGTCATGCCCAGCTGGAGGCTGCAGCATTTTTTCTCATTAAATCTTTGTCATAGCAAGCAAAATATAGGGATATCTTTGAGGGAAATAGAAGGTTAGCTGTTACTGTGGTGCTTCCTTGCTTCCCTTGCGGTTTCACGGGAGTTTTATGTCATTTTTGCTTTGTAGCATCAGTGTTATTCGGCCCATCCTGATTTGTTGGCTGTCTCTTTTTTTATGTGAAGGATATCATGCTTTTTTTTTCCCCAAGACAAGTTTTAAAGATTAAACTGTACCAAATTAAACAAGTTTATTGCATAGCTTGTATTAATATACCCTGCACCCTAAAGAAACATTAGTTACTTGATTCTAATTGATATATGTCTAAAAAGAAAATACATTCTCTGATAAGCTGTTGTTAAAGATGTAAACATTTTAGGGCTATGTGCTAGTTACTTAAATAAAGTAATTTCCTAATTTATGTAATAGATAAGAATCTATCATTAATTGGTTAAGGTTTCTAAAATTCTTTGCTTATGCATTTCAGTCAAGTAGGATTTAAGCCTGATCCCATAAAAGAAAGGGCAAATAACTGTATTTCACATTGCTAGAATTAATATAATAAGGCTTTCCAGCACTCCAGCAGAACAAGCATGAAGAATGCGTTTTTAATGTATTCTTGTTTTAAAGGTGACTTGGGAAGCATTTTTGGAAGTTTAATTTATGACCTGAGGTAGTTCCTGTCTACAGGAGAATAGACAAACTCAGCTAGAGCAGGCTTTATTAGCATACCTTTTAATTTTGAATACCACAGTATGTTATTTTTAGTAGTTCATAGTTTTTGCTTTATGAAGGCTTTTAATATAACTGTTTCTGAAATAATTCTATACATTACATAAGGAAAGCCTTACAAACAGCTACTTTCTGCAGATGTATTTGGGGAACTTTGTTCAAATGACTTGCTTTGCCCCATTTCCCCATTGAGAGACTTTGCTGGGCCAGGCTAGAAGGCTGGAGGTGAAGGAGTTTTTAAGATGACTCTTGCAACAGCAAAGAAGCAGAGTGTGCCCTCTCTGACTGTCCTTGTTAGAAGCAGATCAGTCAGCAGTTTAGAGGTGAAGCAGGCAGCCTGAGCTGGGAGCTTCCAAGAGGTATGACAATTTGATAAGGGAATGAAAAAGCACTGGTGAACTGTGGCAAGGCTCTGCACTGGGGTTTTGTTCTGGCTTTCTCTGCAATTGAGCAGTGACACCTCTTAGTGTCTGCTTTCCTTTATCACTTTGGTCTTGGAGTCCTTTATGCTTGCAAACCTATCTAAGCACGTGTTGGGTTATATTCTAAATCCCTGAAACAGCTAAGTAAATATGAATGAGAAATGACCCATTTTATACGTAATAAAGCTGCTATAGATAGAAAGGTGACAGTAACATTGGGAATATCAACATTGCAGTGGCTGTAGAAATGTGTACTCTCAATTCTTCCTCCCTGTACAACAGGCATGTCAAAGGGTCCTGGGTCTCACTGGAGAAAGGAGTTGCTCCACTTGGATATTCAGGGTTGATCAGATCAATATTCATATAAACAAAACTGAAGAGTTCCAGTCACTCAGTTTTCAGAGTTCAGTGTTGTTACTGCTCCAGTGTTTGTCAGTTGTTCAGGCATGAAAAATCGCTAGTTTCTACTGTGAGGAAAAAAACCTCCACCCTATGCCACACACTTTCCCATCTTTATAAATCATAGAGGATGTCATAAGGAACTTACACAGAGAATTATGAATGTAAAGTTTTATCTACTGATAAATCACTGTTAGAATCAATTTTAGCTTCCATGCTTTTATCAAAGTATTGTTCTCAATAATTAAAGTCTACATTTTTGGAAGCTTAAATAACCTACGTAGAGAAATCTGTATTCCTACCTCGGTTTTTCAGCTAAAACCAGTTCTAACTGTTATCTGCTGGTGGCACCATTACACCAGAAGAATTTCATATCCAAAGTCTTAAACAGGAAAAATGACACAGTTTACACCTTTCAGTCTGATTTTAATGGGGGGAGGGGGGGAAGTTTTTATTATTTCTTCATAGTTTAATGTCAGTTAGACTATTTAGCTCCATGTCTGGCCTTCTCAACAACAGATGTTATTAAAACAGGTGATTACAGTGGATTTTGGACTGAGTGTGCCAACATGGGTCAAACAGTTAATAAGGAAAGGCAGAATAAACACTTGTAGAGCTGAATGTAGACACTGAGAATTTTATATGTGGGTGACATTGCTGAAATCTGCTAAGAGCTGATGCCTTCTAGCTGTTGTGTCAGGACAGGACTCACTCTTTCAGATCCAGCCATGTTTCAGGGTTGGTGATAGTCTGCACTGGCAAGCTTCAAAGAGGATCAGGTCAAAGAACTGCAGCACTCTATTGAAAAAAGGTTCACAGCCAAAGTACCTGGACAGACAGACACTAGCAGCTGGCAAAGCTTTCCTTATCTCTACCCATATGTTAAATTTGCTTGCCTTCAAGCTTCAAGAGCTGTTAACTCTGAAAGCTCCATTCACTCCCATCCCCAATGCTCATCACAGCCTTTAGACAGCAGCAGAGCCTAGACCCTGTCCTCAGTAACAAAGCCTCTTGTGAATATGACATTTTGGTTCCATGGGGCCTTTGTGGGTGACTTATGAAGAAATGAGCTTAATAAGGAACCTAATGGTGATGGAACAAAGAAGGAAATTGTCTGGCAGTGTTCCCTAAAGCAGGTGATCATACCCTTTGTTTTTCCTGTGTCAGGAGTACTTATACACTGAGTTTTATTTCCCTTTTAGGAATATTGGCTAAATAAATAAAAAAACAATCTGCAACTTTCATCTTTCGAAGGATGATGATTGTTTGCTGATACTTGGCTTTTCTGTTGTAAAGTGGGTAAGAACAAGGCCCTCAATCTTATATCTCCTCTCTAAATTTTGACAAGGGTTTGGTCTGCGGTATGATATATTGATAAAATGCTTCCTGGAAGCTCTTCATTTGCTACAGAATGACTGAACCACGGGTACATTAGCTTTTGTATGTGGGGTAACCACATCCATTGGTTTTTGTTGGCAGATAAAATACAGCTGATTATGTCTTTTTTTTTTCCCCAAGCTTATGGTTCTGTGAAAAAATCTATGGATTAAAAACAAGACCTCATCTTTTAAACATACAGATATGTTTGTATGTGCAGAGAGCTGCAGGGGAGGGGGTGTTTTAGACTTTTATATAATGAATATGTACATTCATAATCTTTTAATACAGCTTATATCCATTCTTTATCTGGTAGTTGCATATCTGTATATTCTATGCCTATACCAAATCTTCCTGCTATGTCAAGTTTAATTTCTAAGGATGACACTGCTTGCTGCAATTGCCCTGTTGTTAAAGTCAGTGAGGCTTTAAATGATCCTCTGGCTTAGGAAGTGCCAGCAGTGTTGCTTATAGCATGGAGGGAGTATTCCATTGTAGGCTTGCATTGTATTTGCTTGTAATGCTCCTCTGTACAGATTTACTGTTGGCCACTGCTGGAAGCAGGTTAGTATGTGTGGTAGCTCTTCCTCCAGCCTGTGAATTGCAGCAGGTCATAGCTAAATTGTTACTTTCTGTGTACTTTTTCATAGAAATGGATTACAGAAAGCATATTGGGCATACATGTGTATGTCGCATGTGTTTGGAAGTTAAGTTTCCTGAGTGTGAATCTGCATTTCCTTTGTTCCTACATTCCTTTCTGATTCGGACAAAAATGTCAAGGTATGCAAATGTCTGAGACAATATTTTCTGCTTTCTCTGTTTCACTGAGCTTTTCCTAATCCCTCAGGTAATTTCCTAGACTTTTTCATCATTGATATATATTGATCTGTAACTGTATGAGCCAATTATATACCATAGTACGCATTGCAGTTTGGCTTCTCCTGTGGCTAGGAGAGGTACTTTCTTCCAACATAGACTGCTATTTCTCCATACAGGTTTCTTCTAACTGTAGTTTTTAGCTTAATGTTATGAAGATCAAAAACTTTCAGTAGTTACCCAAATTAATCTTCCTTCTTGAGAACACTGCTAGTTAGGTGCGTAATGGATCCTATTAATCCTGTTTCTTACAAGGAACTAATTACTGTGTTCTCCTTCCTTTACTCAAAAATGGGAGAATCACACAACACTTCATTCTGTTGTGAATATCCTTATCCATAGCACAAAGTCCCGTATGTTAGGATTCAATGAGAGAAAATGATGCAGTTTATGAATCCTCTTATAAACTCCAGTAATTTTCTCCTCTCCTTCCCCCCCAATTTTAGAAAACATAAATTCATCCCATGTTGCCCTCCTCATGGTTAATGTCGCTTTATACTTGGGCAGAAGTAATTTGTGCAAGACACACTGCTTGTAGGACAGTGCCTAATAATATTTCCAAAGGTCATTGCACATGAGACAGAAGGCAGCGCTTTTTCCAGCCACTCACTGAGAACTACAGGTCTTTGTTAATATTAATTGTGCATATTTTAAACAGGGCTTGTTGTAAAAATACACAGCACAATCATGCAGCAATGAGCATTTAGTAAGCCCTGGGACTGGATAATGGAGGTCAGTTCTTCACTGATGATTTGAGGTGTAAATGTTTGCTGTTCTTATTAATGTCAGGGTCTGTGAATTACAGCCATAGTATGCATAAGCTTCCAGAAGAGCAGGGTATACTTCCATGCTCACTGTTTCCAAAAATACAAGTAGAATAAAAATAGTAACAAAGCTGTAGAAAGCGCCAAGAAGATTCAGACCTAATCATTTACACAAACATTCACCATGATTGTGCTTATAATAGTAACCATGTACACAGAACATGGGAAAAAATCTGCTGGGAGAACAAGGCCAGATTCCCTACATGCTCAAAAGAAGCTGAGCTGCTGCGAGCTGGTTTTGAGCTGCCATGGGGAGGTGGACTTACAGAACAACCTCCTGCTACTCTCTGCCTGACCTGATGTCTACTGGCCCAAGGATGCATCTACTGGGAGGGCTCAGGTTCACAGCGGGATTTGCTGCAGCTGCTGCTCTGGCCACCCCTGCTCCCTTGGGTGTACAGAGAGCTCGCAGAAGGCAGAGGTGGCAGCGTGCTCTGTGGGTGACGTTAGGATCCGGCTGGGTTGTCACCAGGGTGTTATCTTCTTTCTGGTGGGGGTGGTACAACTGGGAAAGGGCAAAGTGAAATAGAAAACTGACTCTCAAAATGTGACACATGCGGTCATCTTTCCTGACATCTCTTCTTGTGAGCTCAGATGAAATCAAAAGACACAGTTCTCTCTTCAGATGGGCATTACCTAGGAATTATGCTTTTACCAAAAAAAACCATGATTCTGAGACTTTTATATGTTTCCAGAGAAAAGGCTGCAATATTTGAAAGGCTATATCAATGTGAAAGAACGAAACCCTAACGTCTGCACACCATTCCCACCAAGGCCGTCTCTCTCTAGGATGCTTGGTTTGTTCTCTAATTTATCTTTAATAAGAAAACGTTGATAAGTTCTGATTCTGACTCTTCATCAAAGGCAGAGAAGCTGTACATGTATATCATTGTTTATGATGTGACACAGTGCTGCATGGCAATTTACAAACCACACTGGTGTTGCTATTGAGTATTATTCACACAGGTTTGCGAGAAGAATGAGTGGGGGAAGAATGAAGCGTGGAGTAAAGTCACGAGCCTCAGGGTGATGCTGTGTAGGCAAAGTCTTTCAGAAATCCTTTAAATGTTACATTTATGAAGATAAGTATTAGTTTTCTTTTGAAAGGAAGGTTGAGGTAGAAGAGATGAGGGGGTTTGCCTGTAAAATGGTTTGCAAGGAAGTAATGTGTACATAGGGACATCTCCTGCTTTTACATCAATTTTATGGTGGAGTATTTTTTAATAACTTATGAAATAGCCTTGAGTGGAATAATTGTCTTTATCAGTGTGGTATAAAGACAAGCATTTCCAGCATCTCAGAGGGGCTGTCTGCACTGCACTTCTCTTGTGTTGTATTTGACCACCCCATTTCATCTCTGCTCCACACATGCTTTTGGTTTTGAGAAAGTGAGATGCCATGATTTGAATGAAGATTGAATGGCATCTTTTACTTGCCTTGTGTACAACCTTTTCCACCTAGGGAGGTTACATGTGACCCCATTCTCATGGTAGACAGTCATTGGTCCTGCTTGCCCAGGGCACAGGTTTCCTCTCTTCCTCCAACTACGGTTACAATTCATCAGCTCATTCCTACTCTCCCTACCTGAGAGTCAGATCCATGAGGCAGGTTTGGAGGTGGAGGCCATTGATAGATTCAAGGCCAATGAGTATCTTCCTCCCTGGTCCCTCCCAGTATCCATCCATGCGGTCCCTGCACTGTGCACTGGATGTCTTCCTCCTCTCTACTCCTGACAGATCCCCTGTGAGAATTACATTTTCCTCCCTGAGCATCCCCCTCCAGGCATCCTGTAGCTCTGCATATGATGTTCTGTTGCCTTTTCTTCAAGTAGCATTTGCACATATGATTTATATGGAGATGTTGGTGGAAAGCAACATCTGGTGCTCCCAGCCAGCTCATACCCTCTTATTTGGATTGTAATTACTTTGTTGGCTCTGATCTGTGTCCTGTGTTTGCCCATTGTCTATTCCTGTCAGGTCTTTGTCTTCCCCAAGCTACCCTTTATGTAGTGATGATAATTAAACCTCCCCTCCACAAGGCAGGTCTGAGCAGTGCAAGAAGGGCCCTCCTTATCCATGCAGCTGCCAAAGAAACAGCAGTTTGTAATGATGCCTCAATCACCTCCCTGCTAGACAATAGCTGGGACCACCTATTTGTTTCAAGCAAGCTATTTGAGCAGCTGTCAGGTGTGAATGGCTTTCAGCTGCTGACAACCTGTGCCATGTGCAAACCTGGAGACATGTAATGGAAATGTGTGTAAAGTATTCATGTGGGACTAACAAAACCAAAAGTGCAAATATAGTTATCAGAGCTCTTGGTTCAATGTATTGCTGCCAGCCCTGTTGTGTTGGGTTGAATGTGATGAATGCAGGGATAGTGTTTAGAAGTAATGCTGTTTTTACATTTGGGAGAAAAAAAATCCAAAGGTAATGGGGTTGCAGGGGAATGTGAGTAAGAGTAGGATTAGTACCTCTGCGTAATGGAGGCAGTTCTAGATCAGCTTTACTGTCTGTTGCAGGTGATGCACTGAAACTTGCTGCTGAAGGAAAGGGGTTGCTGAGTTTAATTGTTCTTTTTGTATTTCGCTTCTGAACCTGTGTATGAAGAATTGAAAGCTTCTCACCAGACCTGTGCTAGATGCTTAAGGATCGCAAGAACTCAGTAATTGACTTCACTGTGTTAGCTTTTCAATTAATTAAATAATTTCAAGAAAATAAAGTGTCTGTTTTGGTCAAGAATTGACAATTTCCTACTGTTCTTGCACCCTGAAGCCTCAAAGCTTTGACATCAAAATAGAAACACTGAGTCAGTCTCTTTAGACAAACTGTTTCACAAGTGAATTCTGTCAATGTGTCTGCACGGCGCTATTGTTAAAAGATTTTGTTTGTAATAGGCTTTTACTTTCTTCAGCAGATTCCTGGGAGCTGTGCTGAGAGGAGATGTTCGGATTAAAGTACACGATGGGGTGATGAGTGTAACAACAGAGTCAATGGAAAAGGATGATGGTCCTCTTGAAACTTCCTCGGTGGGAGCCTTTAAGGTATGTAAGAAACCAGTGATACACATTTGCTTGTGTTTCTCTACCATATCAGTAACTTGCAGTAACATTCAAAATCTGTAAAATGTTTTTAATCAGCCTTCTGTAAAAATAATCCATTTTGGGGAGACTACTAAAGCTGTCTTTGTACATCCCTTACCTCTTCTACTGCACAGAATGAAGTGTACTGTTAAAATTCACTAAAAAGTTGCTGGGTTTAGGATAGCATAAAAATGTGCAGAGCTGGACAGGGATTGAAAGACCAATCCTGTAAGCTATTGGAGCACAACGAATTCTACTCATGAGAGCTTCAGTGGGAAAAAATAACACTGTGGTTTGACTGTGGTCTGATTCTCATTTGCGCTGGCTCTGCTATATACTGCTGGGAATGGGTAGGATTCAGTCTTGAGTGGGACTGACCACATGAGAGATGTTTCTTGGGTATGTGTAAACAAGACAGACTCTATATAGAATCATAGAATCATATCACTAAAGGTTTTTTTTGGAGTTAAAATGCTCTTTGAGGAATGGTTCCAGCCACCCAAAGGCTGGGGTGGCAGAGCTCAGGGAGTTCAATGGGATTTTATCTACCCTGCTTCACTGCACCCTGCACAATCAAAACCACTGCTCTGGGATCTAAATGCTAAATGCCATTTGTCTTTATTGTTGCTTATTTACAGAAACATGCAGAGACTTGCACTGGGTTGCCACTGAGCATGAACAGAACTAAAAGGCCATTCCTGTCCCCAGAAGAGGGTTAGCAAACAGGGTGTCAGGTAGGAGACTGTCTCTTTCCCACCTCTAAAGTAGCCCAGGCTGCAGCCCAGGATGGGAGGACAGGCTGTGATGCTGCAGGGACCCTCCCTCACACTGCTGCTTCATATTGCCAAGCTCACTCCAACTTGCGCTTGAACAAACTACTACTATGAAAGAAATGAAAGAATTGCTTCTATGTTTTTAATTATCTGATTGAGTTTTCCACTGTAAATCTAATAGAGAAGCCAAGGAGGGAGGTACATTTAAAGACAGGCAAGGTATTTGCATCTGGTTTGTTGAATATGAAGCTGCACATTTTACTTTAAACATCAATGGCTTGCAACTGCTATTCAAATGATATGGAAATTGCTACTTTATACCAAAATTTCCCTTAAGCAACAAAGGAAAGGATTAGAAAATGGCTCTATTCTTTTCCTTTTCTCCTTTTCATTTTAATAAAACACAGTGGCAGTGGAAAACTCTTTGATGGTTCATGAACAACCCCTGTATCTTTTAATATTTTATTCACAATAAGCTACAGAATATTTTAATCCTTTTGAGTAACTATCATGACAACAATTTCTAACTAAAGTATCTTTTATTTGAAGCCCTGAATTAATTTATTTTTCACAAGACCGCTTTGCCACAAAAATATACATACGCAGTCTATGTGGATAATTATGCAAGGGAATTGAGGTACTACCAATAATTTATCACAATTTTCAGATTTAGGTGAAGCAAATGACTTGGGTGGCTGGAGCCACTCCTCAGAGAGCTTTCTAACTCCAAAAAAAAGCCTTTAGTGATATGAAGAAAGAGTTTACTTTATCCTTCACATTTCCAAATTAAACAATGAGCACAGACGCTTTGCTTGTGTTTCTGAGCTGCTGGCATTAACGACTAGGGTTTCCCATCGGAATGATTTCTGAGTGGAACAGCCCTTCTTGGGAAAGGGAAAGCTTCTCAGGAAAAGACTTGGGTTTAAATTAATCTCCTGATAATGAAATCCAGATAAATGAAATATGTGACAGCTTGGCTATGCATCTGGGTTAAAGGGTCTTATCAGCTTCTGAAACATGAAATAGATGAGGCTTCCTAAACAAATTGCTGATGGGATGGGAAACCCCACTTTGCTTCTAAAAAACCTTCCTGGGAAAAAAGGCTGCATTTTTTTTTTAATTGGTATTTTTCCTAATCAGGCCATGTCTTATGGAAAAGGATTTCCATCTTGTGGTCAGCTGTGGTACTAAACCACTCCTGGTAAGGTTTTTTGATAGCAAACCAAAATGCTTTTAGTAAGAAAGAGTACAAATCTGTTGTAGTTCTTGTGAAGATTGAAGACCTCACAGTCTGCTTGCATCCATACTTGGACATGTCTACTTCTCAGGAAGTAAAAACGTTTCAGGGTTAGCCCCCTTCAGAAAGCCATCTTTGGGACAAAACCTAATTGGAAAAGGGACAATATAAGCTATTCAAAAGAGAATATTTAACTTTGACAGATGATGCAGTGTGTCAGAGGCTCTGCACAGGAGCCCAGACTCAGAATTATTTGTAGCCTTAGCAGAAAAGTGGCAATTACTCCTGAACTTCTGGGAAAATTTCTATTCAGAGCCAAATATTGTTGCTTGGATTGTTTTCTATTCCAGGATGACTCTTTGGCTTGGTACAGCGTCATCATAACTTCATGCAGATATTTGTTCTTCAGGACAGATTTTGAAACTCATGCTCTAACCTTGAAATAGTAAACTGCTACAGGGTTAAGTGCTGGAGTTCATTGGAAAATCCACTCGCTTCAGTGGGAAAGATTTTTTTAACATCTTAAAAACAAAACAAATTTGGAAAGGTCATTTTAAATATTGAGATCTGTGACTGGAGGGCAGAGCTGTGTGCACCAGAGAGGTTTAGAGCTGCTGGCATGCAGGAACTAGTTAGGTTATTTATCCAGTGGCCCTTAAATGACCTCTATTGTACAAGACAACAAATACAGGTGAGGCTGTCAAAAAGGAATAATTTGATTCTTATGTTTAATTATTATCTTATTTGTCTGGTTGCACACTGTGAGGCCACCACTGATTGCACTGGAGAGATTTTGACTTCAGTGAGGGCAGGACTAGCCCTTAATGTTTATAAGGAGAGTTAAATAAGATCTCGGATCAAAATTCTTACAGATACATGTAAGAACTCTATAAGTTCTTTTTATTTTGAGGGCTTGTAACTAAAGGAGATGTTCTGTATGTTCCTCAGTGGGTGCCAAAAAGCTTATTTTCAGAAGTGTTTGAGTCTCAGGGAAAGTCAATGACTGCTATATTTAATCTGCAGTCTATGCAGCTGCCGCTGAAATCAAACCATGTTCTTTTGTAGGAATAATAGGAAAAAACCCAGACAAACCCAGCATTTATGTGTGTCCTGGGTTCAGCAGCAGCAGTCATTTTCCTCCTTCTTGATAGCTGGTGCAGCGCTGCGGTTTTGATTTTAGGCCTGGGAACAGTGCTGATAACGCCAATGTTTTGGTTACTGCTTAGTAATGTTTTGGTCTGACCAAGGACTTTCTGAGTCTCATGCTCTGCCAGGGTAGAGGAGAAGCCAGAAGGAAGTAGAGACAGGACACCTGACCCAAACTGACCAAAGAGGTATTCCATACCACAGCACGTCATGCCCAGGATGTGAAAATGGAGGGCAGAGACCCAGAAGAGTGGGGGTTTGCTACTGGGTCGGGCTTTGTATCAGGTCATGAGCGGTTGTATTCTCTTTCCTTGTATTTCCCTTGTCATTATTATTATTGGTGGCAGCAGCAGTGGTTTGTGTTATACCTCAGTTATTGGACTGTTCTTATCCCAACCTGTGGGAGTTGCATTCTTTTGATTCTCCTCCCCATCCCCCCAGGAGCTGGAGAGAAGAAAGAGTGGGGAGTGAGTGAGCAAACTGAGTGGCTGACTGGAGTTAAACTACGAGAATATGAAGAATAGGGAACCATACATACAACTTACATGATACAGTAATGTACAACAAAACTGTCTTAGGTTGTGCTTTAAATGTTACTGTAAAGAGAGTAGAAAATCAGAAAAAAATGTGAACTCTTTGCAGTATTTGGTAGTTTCCAGAAAAACTTACTTCCAAGTTTGCACATGGGCCTTGTTCTACTGGTAACTGCAGTAGGTGGGAGGTTTTGCCATTGTCTCTACTGAAACGGGATCCAGTTTGGTTTTCTTCTTCTTATGTGGAAATGTAAATCATAGAATCACAGAATGGTTTGGGTTGGAAAAATCATCTAGTTCCACTCCCCCTGCCATGGGCAGGGACACCTTACACTAAACCATGTCATCCAAGGCTCTGTCCAACCCAGCCTTGAACACTGCCAGGGACAGAGCATTCACAGTTTCCCTGGGGAACCCATTCCAGTGCCTCACCACCCTTACAGTAAAGAACTACTTCCATATATCCAATCTGAACTTCCCCTGTTTAAATTTGAAGCCATTCCCCCTTGTCCTATCGCTTCAGTCCCTGATGAAGAATCCCTCCCCAGCATCCTTATAGACCCTCTTCAGATACTGGAAGGCTGCTATGAGGTCTCCATGCAGCTTTTCATCTCCAGGCTGAACAGCCCCAACTTTCCCAGCCTGTCTTGGACCTTAATCATAAAAACACTGAAGGAGAAAAATACTTAGTCTTTGTATTAAAAAATAATCAGACTGCTGGTTAGTTAAAAGCATTAAAAATTAATTTAGGAAAAGCAAGTATTTTGCTTTTAGATCTTCCTGGAGAATGCTGTGCTTGTACCATTTATTTGAAGTGTGAGAACTTTATGTCTGATCAAACCATTTGCAGCTCTCTGGGGAGCAAAGAACAAAGCGCCAACACTGCTTGGGGCTGCTATGAAGAAATAGAGCTTCTACACTTTGCATTTCACCACAGGAAGCGAGTGATGAGGAGAGACCAGGCAGAGAGGAGAGAGGCAGATGCCTTGTCAATGAAGGGAGCAGCAGAGCCCTCCCAGGCTGGGCTCTCTGTCATTCCCAGGCAGCCCTGGTGAGTGAGCTCCAGCAGACAATGTGGGATGTGAATTACACACCCAGTCCCTGGGGTCCTTCTCCCATTTTGGACTATTCTGTGAATTTCAATATGTACATGAATGGGCATTTTTTCTTTCAAAGTTTTGGGAGCTCATGCACTGTCGCTTGCCCATGGTAAAGCGAAACTTGAGGGGCTCTGCTGAGCCTGCTGGTGAAGATGCTGACTGAGGGATGCACATCTTTTTTCTTCTATTTACTGGATTGCTTCCCTTCTCTGCTTTGAACTACTGAGTAATTATGTCCCTTGAAAAACTTTGCTTAATTTATCTAGTTCTTTGGAGCTATAATGTTCTGTTGGTGTTTTACTTGTCTGAAATTCATTGATAAATGTCCATTTGTACGTTTGGAGGTGAGGTTTGTGCACATGCCTCTGTTTCTATTTGAAAACGTTTGCCCTGCCCAAGTAACTTGTGTGAGCTGTCATATATCCTGTGGGCACCATCATCTCTGCTTTTGCTATTTCCAGCCTTGGAGATGACTATTTTGTACAAGTTTTCGTTCCCACATCCTTATCTCCAAACTGTGACAAGAGAAGTAAGTCTGGGTGCTCTGGAGAGAGATGACTGACCAAACGGCCTGTTGTTTTTATCCTTTCAGTACCAGTTGCTAAGCTGCTAAGAAATGTCTGAAGAAAGCTGCCAAGCACATTTTTTGGGTGTTATTTTCCATATAAATGGCTCTAGGGTCACCAGAGTGTGGCTTCATAGGACAGAGGTACCTGCTCCCAAGGTCAGGAGCAGCAGGGAGGTATCCCAAGTAGGTACCAGCAGTGGCTTTTAAACTGGGAGGCACTTGTGACATGGGCTCTTCTGGGCATGGTCTATACTGGGACACATTGTAGGCAGTTTCTCTTGCCTTGGAAGGGTCTTTCCTGGCTACCACTCTGCTTGGTTCCATTTGGATATCACCTGGTGCTTCAGAGGAGGGGTTTTACCCACCCAAAACTTTGGTTGTTTCTGTGACCCAAATACAGTGTGTTTTTTAACTGGGTTTAAGTTTTGCAGTTCTAAGCTGTGTGTGAATGCTGTGACACCAGGCTGACAGCTTCCAACAGCAGCATCCCAGAAATACTGATTAATCACTAGCTTATTAGCTTATGGCCTTAGGCAAACCTAAAATCATTAGCAGCCCATTTGTTGGGCTAATGACTCTTTTTTGCTAGATGTATAATTTAATATATGGTAACTTTCATGCTTAATTATGCTCTTCAAAGCTTCTTTTGAAGGAATTTGTTTTTCTGTGTGCACATATATAACAGGGTTGGGTGCTGGCTGGCTTTGATTGCATGCTACTCTGTTAAGATCTAGAGTTTATTTAAGAAGATTTTAATTTAGATATGGGTATTTCCTCCTTTCAATATTTTTATCTTTGAGTGCTTGAAAAATAACCAATGATGAATTGCCAACATGTTTAAAGTGGCATCATTTTATGCCTCATTGTAGCTTGCTACATTGTTTTGGACAAGGCCTACACCCAAAGTCCTGATCAATAGGGCATTGTGGCAGCAGTTTCCAGATGAATGCAAGTCTTGGTCTCAGTGTCCTGGCCGTGTTCCAACTGGTTCACATTTTACTCAATGGCAAGTCCCACTTGTGTTCTCGCTAACCTCAGTGGGAACAGAGACAAACAACTGTAAAGTGCTGCTAATCCCATGTGCCATTTGCATGCAGCACTTGTAAAGCATTCTGGGATCAGTTTGGATGAAAAAGGCTATGCATGTTAAGATGTTTTTCACTTGCATCCCAAACCTGGTACTATATCAATGATTGAAGGTTATGACTTTGTCAATTGGGATAATTTTTTTTGAGCTAGGCAGCTGATTGAGAAGGATAATTAAAATGGATCTGATCTTTTTGTGAGCTCTAGTGCCCCCTTCATGGAGATTAAAAATTACCTGGTACTGTTTTCAGCTCCACAGAGCAAGCAATAGATAATCTCCTGCTTGGATATACTTACACTATTGCAATCCACTAATAGGATCACCATGCAGTTTTGACTTAACAGGCACTGGAAGAGGATAATCCTGTTTATTCGGTCATCCAAAACACTGATGATCTGAGATAATCAGTGGGCTGAGAGCAGGGGAGGAGGAGGGGTGTGTGAGGTTCGACTGGTCAGATGCTTAGTGTCAGGGAATGGCTTGATCTCATTACTGCAGCCCCAGCAGAGCTTGAGAGAGTACCGAAAACCTCACAACACAAGCCATGGAGAAGCCAATCTCTGTCTTTCTCAGAGTCTGATCCAGATGTGCTTAACATTGTTCAATTGTTCTTTTTTGTGATTGATTTAGTATAGAAAGACTCAGATAAGTGTCTAAATGGCCACATGAGTTACATCATACAAAATGCTTTGTCTATCAGGTGGCAGTCGTTGCATGGTAAATGGATCATCTCCCTGTATTCACATTTGGAAAGTTAAACAAAGCTAGTAGCTTGTACTTGGATCCAAATTTGCTAAGAGTACAAGTAGTGTTGTTTTTGCTAGACGTGAGACTGCTTTTACATACGATGTTGAAATTGTATATGGCCGCAGATCTCTGTCAATGTAGGAGCACATTCTGCAAATCTCTTCCCAAAATAGGTAATCTACAAGACACTTTCTCGAGTGATCTAGAGATATGCCTTGAAACTGGAGTGCACAGAATCTCTTCGGAGGGCATGCTAGAGAGCTTTCTTTTCCTGTTCTTGTGATCACTAAAGTTTTCACACTTCATATTATATCCTAATGACTTGCCCATTAATTTATCTGTTCAGGTTTCTGTGAAAGGCCCTATCTTTACTTCTATTTTATCTTGGTCAATGTGCATATTTATCAGTCAGTACTTTCCTATTGAAGATTTTTTTGTATTTGTAACCTTTTACAGCTGACATGAGCCGTGGATTAAATTCAAATAGCAATGTTGACTTGTAAACCGTGTTCTGAGCTGCTGTAGTCCAGATGACAAGTTTATAGTTTGGGAGGCTAGTAGCAGTGGCTGAGCAGTTGCTCACTAGTCTTTATAACCGATGCACTGTAACTAGGTGAAACTCCTCACCATGGTGACACATGCAAATATTGAGCACACGTAAAATGATTCATGGGACCCAGTACAATGCTTGCACTAATTAATATTTTACAAGATACTAGATTTATTTAACTTTCCAAATATGATATGGGGAGGTGATCCAAAGGACAAAATGTGACTCTGTAAAATTTATAGGCAGACACATTTGTGTGCTTAGTTTTAGGAAGAAAAAATGAAAACAAGTATGTATTTTTATCTCCTTTCCCTGCTGGCAGATGTTCAGGGCCCTACAAGTGGCTCCTGTAGATTTCTCTGTATGTTGAATGATGAGTTTTCAGGGCAGTGTTCTTGCTGTCCTGTCTTCCTCCCTCCTTTTGTATTCAAATACAGTCAGTATTGCAGGGCTCTGGTCTTCCTGAAAGAGCTTTAGGTCACCTTGTGCAAGCAGCACCATGCTGTTGTACAGCTCTGGTAGGAGTGCACTGGGTCACTTGTTGTCTGCTGTAGGCAAGCACTGATACACCCCAACTATCAGACCCATCAGACTCAAGATTTAGCCATAATCCACTGAAAAAATGACATGTTTTGGGCAAGTAACACCAGATTCTTTAGCAGAGGTGGCAGGAAATAATGGAGTATGGCATTTGCAGATCTCTGGGGCTCTGTGGATCTCTTCTAAAGAAACAGCAAGGGTTAACCAAGATTTACAAGCCTTCTGGCACTGGTTTTAAGTGCTTTTGTAAATACATGAAAAGTCTTGCAGGGTTTGCAGACTGGAAGTTGCTGATGGTGTTACTCAATGGGCTGGGGAGGTTTTGCTGGTGTTGGAACTTCCTGGATCAGCCCCGAGGGAACAGTAAAGCGGCACCGGCTTCACATGCTTCAAGTCACTGCAGGACAGAGGGGTGTCCCCCCTGCAAGCTATGCACCCTGCCTGGCTGCAGACCAGCCCCTGCCTTGGAAGGCTCCAGGCAACCCATCATGTTGGATGCTCCACCGCTGTGGAGGTGGCTGCCCTTCTTCTTCCTTCCACCCAGCAAGGCCATGTGAGAAAGGAGCACCCAGTGATGCCCATTCATCAGTGAGCAGTGCTGTCCAAAAGCTGCTGTTGACATAGAAAGCTGCTCTTGTGACACCAGGATCAATCTGTGGCTGGAGATAGATAAGCTGGCTAAAGATGACACCAGGTAGGTGATGCTCAAGATACTGATCTGTGAATGCTGGGCTTCCAGGAAGTCCTTTCTAATGCTTCAGTGCTTTCTAATTCCCCAACATTATGGAAACCCAAACAGCAACAGCAGCAAAATATTCCCGTAGAAAATTAGCCACCAGACTTTACTGAACTGGACTACTGTCATGTGTTCATTCCGGATTTCCATATGCTTTTACTGGGATTCATTGCACCTAAAAAATATGTCTACAGACCAGTAAAAAAAAGTTCCACCTGACAGAGGAGACATCAACCCATCTGCCTAGATGGTGGTTGCACCATCTTTAGGAATGGTGATAACCAGGTACTTTCACTTTGATTTATGTCCCAACAATCTGAGACACCAAATTCGTAGCCATGACCTCTTGTAGCAATGACACAATGACCAATAAGGAGGCTTGTGCGTGAATACATGGTATAGAAACCACTTCTCAGTGAAACCATTTCTCAGTGCTTAGGTTTATATATAAATCTCCCTTCTACAAGTAAGAGTTCCTTTTGTAATTTTCCCAACCGTAACTATACATGAGCAAACATTAGCAGATCTTTCAAACTCATTAGCATTCTTTTGCAAGAGGGAAAAACCAGCCCATCATTACTCCTGTTTGTCACATGGCTCAAAGAAGTGCCCATTAGTGTGCGTCCAGCTGCTTTATATGAAACTGAGAGCAAAGAAGTCTCTGACATCTTCTATTTGTCTGTATTGAATCCTGCAGAGATGGCAGAGAAAACATCCAGCATTAATAATAAAATAAACCCCTCTTCATGTTAACAAAAAAATACCTTTACAGTGATGAAAAGATTTGGGTTCCCTCCACTGTGGTTTTCGCTACGTGGTTGGTTTTGCATTTCTTTCAGCTTGCTCCTTGTAATCCATTTCCAGTTGGGTTTTTTTCTTCCCAAGCCTAGCATATAGCCTGATGTTACAAATTTGGCCTGTGACGGCTTGAGGACTATGTTTATTTGTTTAGACAAAGTCTCTTTCCTTCCAAGTCTATTTTAAATACCATGGAAACAGTCTCTTAGTCCTGAGGTTTTGTTTGTCATTGTTAACTATTAAAAACCTTGCTCAAGGTCAGCAGTGACCCAACCACCCTTTGCAAGAGGCATCTTCCTCAGTTCAGGGATGGTTTGGGAAGTCATGAGAGGAGAGGAAGATCGAGAGGTACGAACTTTTTCTAGATGGTTTGAAAGGTTTCTTTTTCTTCTAAACGTGCTCAACCCAAAGTAACCATGAGGCAAGAGCTGACGGATAAACTGTGCAATGCTCAAGGCTGGCTTGGCCCCATGTCAAGGGACAAACTCTGGTGAGCTGTTTTTTTTTCCCCCTGTCCTCATGGTTGGGAATGTGCCATGATTTAAATCCCTGTAGCATTAACTGCCCCATTACACAAAGCAGAAAGCTGAGTGGCTGACCTCATCTGCTAGAACAAGTGGTTTAATGCTGTCCAAAGTTTGAATCAATCAAAAGGTCAAACTTGTTTAAGGCAGTGAGTGATAAGAGAGGGGATGGCTCAGGAAGCTCATTCCCAGCCACTGGCATAGAGCCAGCCTGGCTGCAGGAAAAAACTCCAGATAGCACATACCCTGGAGAACAGTGACAGCTCAGAAACAGAGAGCTGAGTCTTGCCTTACTGGAGTCAGTGGCTGGAGGGAATTCCCGTCAAATGCAGTAGAAGCATTTAGGGACTGGTGAATAATAGGACCCTGGTGAATAGGACTTTAGGTAATTTTCCTGGCAAGGCTTGGTCAGAAATCAAGCCATGGTTTCTTTAATTCAGTGAGGTTTTCAGTCAGGTGGTGGAATGGACAGTTAGAGGAAAATGGGATTTTCTGGCTGGAAGATTTATTCCTTTTGAAGAAGGAAAGACCGAGGTTACATTGGTAACTAAGTGTGCCCATAGCACAGCAGCTCTCTGAAATGGCAGATCCCTGGTGGCATCTCCATCAGCGCGGGCAGTATGGTGGATAAAGAGAGATGTGCAAAATTCTGGTCAGTAAGAAAGGTTTGAGGGCAGCTGATTCTAAAGAAAGAGGACAGTTTACCTCCTTTGGTGGGGATAAGGAAGAAGAGGAAATTCATACCTTGTGCAGCTGAGACTGGAACAGACCTTTTCCCACACACCATCAAAGGCAGGTTTTCCCTTCCTTGCTTCTCTCAGAGGGAGAACATGGTCTCTGTGGAAAACTTACCTTCTGGTGCTGTGTGAGGCTGCTCAGGACCTCCAGTAGCTCTTTGGAAAACTCCTTCCACAGTTTAAGCTGTCATCTTTCCCAAGGATCTAATGGCTTTAGTTAAAACAAAGGGGGAAAAAAGAGAAAAGAGGGAGGGGAACAAGAGTGGGAGGTCTTCTTATGGTATGTTCCTGCCATTTGAATTATGATGGGGGATGTGGCTGGGGAGCTAGAAATCCCATTAGCTTCCATGGCACATGGCCATGCTTTCATGGGCTTGCAAGGGATGGTTTTCGTATATAAACTTTTTCTTTTGTCAGAGAAAACATTCTTCTAGGGCCAACTACAGAAAAATTCCCTGGCCTTTTTGGCAGGATTCCCTATTACTTACACAGCCAGGATTTTCTGTGCTCCAGCTCTGGTGTGTGACCCATGCTTTCAACACATCCAGAGCCAAATGAGGATCTTTTGGCTCAGGGATGAATCTGTCCAGTTTTCTTGTACAGAAAAGATATAAATAATTTTATGGTGAAGAAAGATGATATTCAGGATAAGGAAAGGTGGCCCAGCCTACTGGCCTGGCATCAAGAAGAAGGATGGATTGAGGACCGAGCAACAGACCTGCTGTATCACAGGACCACCGTTGCTTGTTAGATCTGATGGGAAGTGGGGGAAGACAGAAGCTACAGCAGCTTGGGGCTGTGCTGGTGGACGAACAGCAACTCATTTATGTTATATCTAACTGAAACTAAACAAGAACTGAAAGCAATATTGCTCCCTCTGCTCAGTTCTGCAGAAGCACTGATGCAGTGCAGACAATAGGCATTTTGTGATGTTCTGAGCCTGTTTCTCTTGATGATGGCCTCTCAGCAGTGAGCAATACGCTGGCCCCAAGTTTGCCAAGCCAGTGGCTACTGCACAGTGGATGCATGGCAAAACCATTGACAAGGTGACAAGAAATACAGGATCTCTCCTGGGAAGGCAGGAGGCATCCCAGGCCTGGGATGCGGGTGATGACCAGGTGAAAGTTCCCTGTAGACCAGCTCCAGGTTGCTCAACCCAGATGGTCATCTGTACATCCTCCAGCCTCAGAGGTTAGATCCTCTCTGCTTTTTACTAGCCTTCCCCTTTGCTGTTGACAAAACCAGAAGCAGCAGCAGTGTTGCAACAAAGAATGTTTTGTTGTTTTTTTTTTTCCAAACTCTGATTCATGAAACCAGATACATCTGTGCTGTTTTTGAGCTCATTTGAATGTATGCAATGGACTTCTAGCTTTGAAAACTCGTCAGTTACCAGGTGTCTTTTAAATTGCCTACCTTGCAAAATTATCATTACCAGATGTCTTTTAAATTGTAAACTTCTGTAGTCAGAGGTTAACATTGTGTTAAAACAGTCACTGATAAGAATTCATATTATACTTAAAATACACTGTGATTTCCTCCAGCTCTTTCTCTTGAGAAATTCTCTCATGGCAACTTTATGGTTCACAAAAGATTTGCTACCCACTCATCGCTATTGCTTCAGTCACAGATTTACTGATAAATGCTTTTACTAATTAACAGTTGCAGTGTCTCTGTACCTCTGTCTGGTAGATATCTCATCTCTCTGACAATAGAAGAAAAAGGCCTATTGTAAGGGTAAGAGTCATGAGGGCTGTGTGCTGGTGGAAGGTACCTGCAGCTGTACAGTCTGGGTCCAAGTGCAGATCTGAGGTTGTTTGTAAGCAGAATTTTGCCCTGGACCTGCTTTTGAGCTCTAGGTAGCTGGAGGGGCAGGGATGCTTGCAGCATTCCTAAGGTAATAATGGGGGTTTGGCACCATGTGGGGCTGGGAAGGAGCAGTGATTTCCTTCTTAACCTGGCCCTCAAGGGTCATATCCAGCCTCTGTGCTGTCTGCCAAAAGCTCATACTTAATGAGTGGCTATTTTGGGATAAAGCAACACCGAGTGTTACTTTGGAGATGTTTGGAAAGAGATTTAATAAAATCAGCTAATAAGGGTTGACATGCTGAAGATTAGAAAGGGCCATTCCAAACATCTGCCCTGACCTCGGAGGTGGAAGGCTTAATGGAGACATGGGTGTTCTGGGGTGTCTTCTCCTGGGATGGCTGGTGGGATGCAGCCCATGCCGTGGTGCAGACAGCTCACCTCTTGCAAGGCCGTGTCTGACCTGTGAGGGCAGACCACCAGGGGAACTTGGCACTGCCTACTTGCCTTGAAAGAAGAAAAAGAAAGAGAAAGAAGCCAGCTCTGTGCTGCTGTGTGCTCAGGCTGGGAGCAGCCAAGCTCTGCATGTGGCTGGGGTGGTGACTTCAGCAGTTATCCCTGTGCACATCGCCCTGTCCCAGGATCGGAAGGTGCACGTGGTTGCACGGAGGGGAGCACAACAGCAGAGCCACAGCAGTGCCCTCATTGCTAGGGACAGGCACCGCTGTGAATTGCTCTGGGCTTCAGCTTCTGCCTTTGCTCTGATGTTGGCTTTTTTTTCCCCTTTCTTTTCCCTTTTTGCCATAAGACCAGCTCAGAACAGAATCACTGGATCAGTATTTATTGCTTTGAAAATAATCTATACCCTGCTTTTAGTGCTGACACTGTGTCTGAAAGGCTATGTCACCGCTGCGCTCATGTTTCCATGTGACACTGAAGCTTGCTGGTTTTTCCCATTTCATAACTAATAAGTGAAGTGAGCTTGACAGCTGTGCTTTCAACATTAGCCCCTTGGTTCCCATGTCACAGATAGGCTCAGTTAGCAGCAAATTCTTGTCAGGAGAAGAGAATTACAGCTCAAGCTTGAAATGTGCCAGCATCCAGTGCAAAGTTTTCAATTCTTGACCAAAGTTAGATAAAGCTGCCTGAAAGTGTGACGTTAGAAATACACTATCTATTTATCTTCTCCTTCTGACCAAAAATACCTAGGATGGAACTATGTGCCTTATTTGCATCTAAGCAGAGAACAGTTGAGCTCCTCTAAAGAGAAAACAGAGCATCTTAAATATTCTGTTTCTTAAAAATCTGTGCTATTCTCCCTATATGTGTATTTATTACCTACGTTTAAAAAATAGGGAAAAAATGGTACTCATGTATACACATATCTTTAAAGAAAAAAGAATGACTGGTTTTCAAGGTGCAGGAGAGATGATCTAGCAACAAGAAAACAATGTTAGCTCTCCCACAGTAGTCCTTAATAGTTCTGCATTCCAGCCCAAGTACAGATGGAGCTTTGATATTATCTCAGTTTTGCAGTGACTGTGTGCTGTATATCCTGCTGCTAATCCTGTGGTGGAAATCAGTGCCTCTTAACACCTGGTGCCAAGACACAACCATTTGCCTGAACCTGACACAACTGATTCCAGCAACAGGATATGCAGCATCGTGGGCTGTATTTGGGCATATCCTGGCTTGGTAAATCAACACCAGGCCCATTCTCAGGCTAATGCTGTGTGCTGAAATCCTCCTTCTCCTCATCTGAAATTGCTCCTTGAAGCTACTGCTCTGGGCTGCCCTCCTGGGTCACTTTCAGCTTAGCTATTTATCCAAGCTCCATTTTTCTATGCTTGTTGGGGACTGCTCCTCCCCTCTGGGCACGCAGAAAGAGGAATTGTTTTTAGACTATGGTTAGCTATAGTTTCCAGCAGGATGAGCTGCTTGGGCAAGGGAGGAACAGCATGTGAAATACAGCAGCTTCTGGGATCAATGAGGAGCAAATGCCTGGAGAGCTGGGAGCCCCAGGCTCTTCTCTGCAGCCCTGAGCTCCATCCGGGTGATGCTGTTTACTGAGCCTCCCTTCTGGCTGTGGAGCACAAGTGCTCCAATGACTGAAGTCAGATGTAGAGCCCTGATGGTTTTGGTCTCTGCTAACTTTGGGCAACCAGACTGTGTTCTTTGAGAGTTTTCTAGCAGCTGAATGGAAGAACTGGGGGGGAGGGCTTTTTTTGGTAATGGCTTGCTATATTTATGGTTTTGATCTGACCTCTGGTACATAACGTAAAGTATTGAATTTCATGCACTTAACTCCCACAGTTTATCCAAGAACTGGCTGACCACAGTACTTTCCTAAGAAAAGAAATTATCTCAAATGCAGCCATTTCAGCATGGTAGAGTTCCTAATTCTTATTCCTAACGACATGCCAACAGATAGGAGTCACATAGATTTTCAAGAAGGCTCTTGGACAAATATCTCCTGACCAAGGCTCTCCGTGCTTTCCCCTTAACCCCATCTTTCTTCCCAGACTGCACTCTATCTGCTGTTTGTCTCCTCTTCTGGTCATGCTGGAGGTTACAGGCACATTAAACAAGCTAAAGGGGCAGAGGGGAAAGAGGTATCCATCTGGGGAATAAGAAAGGGGCAGGCTGAAAGTGGGGATTATTTAACCCAGCTCAGCAGCAGTGGGGTTAATCTGACCTTGTCTCACATTTGGGTGGGAAACTGTCAACTCACAACAGGTATTTGTTGTACCACACAGATGTTTGTAATGATGTTCCTTTACCTTGCAATAGTGCTGTGATACAAACCCTGCTGGGCTGGAGATTTCACCAATGCCTACCAAAAAGCTGTCCCTACCCCAAAGAGGTGTCAGGCTCACAAGGTACTAACTTATCTTCACCCATTCATTTCCCCTTTTTATTTCTTTTTCAGTACCCATACTCAAACAGTGACAAGTAAATGGTTTCATGTGGCCTGAGATAGGGAGAACTGGGATAGATGTGTTGCCATTTGTCACTGACCTCCTGGGATAATGGAAGATTGGGGGATTTATGTGTGGGATAAACAGATCTGGAGAGCTGCAGCATGGCTTTTCTGAAGTGGCACAGCCAAAGATATTCTAGAGATTATCCTCCAAAAACTCAGTGGTCAAGGGCTTAATGACTTAAATAATGGTTAAATGTCTGCTTACTATCAATCACTATCACCAGTTGAACTGCATTAATGAAAGTTTCATGATAAAAGCTGCCATATCATCCGGAACTGAGATACCAGACTAATAAGCGGCTTGAGGAAATGCTCCTCTCGGCAGCAAAAGAGATGATGTGTCGCTTTCCCAAATTAGGCTGAGTCAAACAGTGGCCAGGCCCTCCAGAGAGAAGAAATTTTTTTCACCTTTTGGTGTTAAAGGACTGCTTTATCTATGTGTCAGGAAAGATTCTGGCTGCCTTGCGAGAGTTTAGAGTCCAAGCAGATACACCTTGCTGGCCATTTGCAGTGGCCTTCATTGCAGGCCACTGCAGAAGCACCTACCTGACGGGTAGCAAAGGGTGTTCACTATACATCCCTCTGCTATAACAGGCTATTTCCTTAGAGAAAATGGATTGAAAATTGTATTTAACATTGCTGATTGCAATTATTCCAGATTTATTACCTGTTCTTTTGTTCGCTGTTTGGCTGCCTGTTCCCTCTCCATCTGCCAGCCCTGTAATCCACCTCTTCTTATCTCAGCACAGTTTGCTCCACCTCTTGCTCATTTGCATTTTATTGCCTAGCTAATCTCATCCTCCTGGTTTTCCTGACACTGTTCCCCCCTCCCCATCTGTGGAGATTAAATCACTGCTCCTTTTGTTTAATGCCACTCAAAATTCCCTCGTTCCACTCAGGCTTTGGGACGCTTCCAGGCACTTTGCTGTTGTTGCACACATCCGTTTTCCTGGCACAAAAAGGCCCATCAGCATCTGATGGAAGCGTTAGTGAGTCCTCGCTTCAACCAGTTCTCAGAGATGTCCTGAATCTCAAATGGAACTTAGCTCAGCCTGAAACATGCACAGTGCAGCAGCGGCAGCTGTATGTGTCAGGTCACCACAGGAATACCAGCAGGATGCTTATGACATGTCTGCAGTGGTGTCAGAGCCTGGCACCAGAATATTAGTTGAGAAAAATCTAGTTCAAAAGCATGGGTTAGAAAATCTCCAAGATATCATACGTGAAGTTTTGGAAGTGGTTTCTCAGATTAGTAAGTGATGCTTCAGTGATATATCACATCATCCCTATTTACAGCATCTAGAGGCGTGCCAGTATTTATGGCCTCAACAGCCCCTTGCTTCAGCTCCTGCTAAGGATTTTAGGCTTGAAGTTGACACCAGCCTCCCTGTTGAAGGGTAGTAAATGCATCCTGGGCTGGGGACACAACTGCAGATGTGGGTGGGAACAGTGGATGTTTCAAGCCAGATGTTTCTGGCACCCACCCACCTTCCTGCAGCTATGAACAGTGCTGGAGACTCTCCTGCCCATACTTCCTCCACCCGTGTGACTGTGTGAGTCCACTGACTTCAGTGCTGCTCATGTCTGTTCCAAATTGGAACAGCAGAGCCTTTAACCGCAGATAATGTCAGAATGGGTTACAGCTGATGAGCCAAGCCCATGGAAAGGACTCCTCAGAGCTGCCAGTCTGCTGTTCTTCCCTGCTGCAAGCATCCATGCATGTTTGCTGCCAGCAGTTGGATGAGAACGAGTCCTAAAGTCCCAGTTCAGATAAATTCTTTAAGTGCTTGGGGGATACTCCTCTTAGTGAGGACCACTGCCGTTTGGCCCTAATCATTGAGTCTAGTTCTTTTTAATCTGTTTGGATTTTATCTCTTGCCTTAAGTCTCAATTGGCAATGCCAGCCATGATGCATTTGTTGTATCTCCCCTCAGTGCTTCTATCTGACAGCATGTTTTAAATAAGTTTAAAGAGTACAAGAGCCAAAAAAACAATCCAAACAGGCAGCTTAAGATAAAAGCCAGCAGCATGCTTTTAAAAATAGACTGGGCAGCCCTGCGAGAGGTGCCAAGTAAGTGGGTGCACCGGAGGGGAACAGCGCGGCTGAAGAGGCTCAGGAGGTAAATAAAGGGCAGAGCTGCAGTTCATTTTGTTCGCTTACGTGTTGCTCAGATAATGCAATGCATATCCAGGCAGGCTCTAAAAATGGACGCAGCTCTTGGGTTTCACCGGGTGACACTCAGGCGGCAGCTCTCCTGCAGAGCCTCCTGCGGAGCGCCCATGGGAGCAGTGTGAGTGCATGCCAACAAAATGGTATTTGATGTTTCAATACGAGCAGCAGCACACAGATCTCAGCTCTGGCACTTTAGGAAGAAAGCTTTTGCAGTGAAGAATGTGCCTTTGCGTTACACCAAGGTTCCTGATGCAGAACGGGCTGCCTGTAAATCCTCTTTCCTGCTGTGCTGACCTGTGAAAAGAGCAATGATCTGACAGTGGCAATGGCACTTAGTAATTCAGGATTAAACTGTCCTGTCCAGTGAGTAATTTTACAGAAGCAGAGGTTAGGACTGAAGCAGGTTTAATGCAACACAATTTTCTTGAAAGTCTTCTTGGCATGTTAATGGAGTTTTTCTTTGGTCTACATATGCATAACATGTTGAAAGGATGTATTAATCTGAGCAGGGGATAAAAGGGACCAAGAAAAAGACTCAAAGGTCTTGTCCAAACTCCACGCTATTGCACATTTGTGTGAGCCGCTGGCTTCCCTAGGATAGAGCATCATCCCGCTAGGGCTTTCACTTCTTTAATGTCTTTATCTTTTGTCTTATCCTCTCTCCTGTCTAGTTGAGCTCAGCTCACCTGTGAGAAAGGATGAGTAATTGTTAACCTTCACTGGCTGCAGCAATGATCAACCAGCCCTTCCCTGCTCCCAAGGAGACTGTGTTTGAATTGGACATGTGTTGCTCACTGTCATGGAGAATTCTCCTTTTCTCAAACAAATGAGTCTTCTCTGGCTGTCCCTGTTGTGTAAACAGCAAATTCAGGGGAGAAAGGACAGCAGTGCTCCTTGGCCAGCCATGGTTGTGTTAGTTGTGTTCTCAAGTTGGCAAGTAGCTGTGTTCTCATAAAGAAGGCAGTGGAGAGTGAAGCCTTCCTCCTGGGAATAGAGTGTTCCCCTGTGAAGTTGGTGCCTGTTGGGTGAATTGCTGTCTACAAGATTAATTAGCTTAGAAAGGAGATAGATCAAATACTTGGGAGAAATGAATCATAATGAAATGTTATATTTGAGGAGTGACAAGTGAAATTTATGCATGCTCTGGACTACTTGTTTTAGTCAGAATGGAAAATAATGTAATGTATTTTTCTGTTGTTTTGTTTTCATTTCTGGATGTGGGGAAGTAAATCACTGTGGCTTGAGTTTGTAAGGTCTTACAATTGTTTACAGTGTTTAATCTCTCTCTTGATTTCTTGAGCTGGTCGAGGAGCAGCAGCTCCTCTGGAATCAATACATTTGCCCCTGCCTTCAAGAAATGGGATTTTGACCTGTTCATGAGTGTGAAACTTTTAAGCTAAAAGAGAAAAAACTCTTCTGTGTCCTGATACTATGAGTGGCAGTATTCTATGGCAGTTCTGATGAAGGTGCAGCACCCTCATCAAGGACAGTAGATTCACCTCCCGTACCAAGGGGAGTCAAGGACCTATTGGTAGCAAGACTCATCAGATCCTTCAAGTTCCTGCTGTTCCCAGAAGAATTTCTGGAGGTTTTACATGGAATTAGACCTAGCAAAAATAGCAGTCTAAGGGGTATGCAGGCATTGTAACCCTTGAAATACCTGGGAAGTAATGATCAGCAAGCTACTCCTGGAAGATAGCTTCTGGAGTATACATAAGATGAAAGACACTATGAAAAAGATGATCTTTGCTAGAATTTGTTCTTAGTCCCCTTCAAGAATCGTAACCCATCCATGGGTGAGCTGAAACCTGTCCCAAACTGTCATGCTCGATTTTGGGATTTTTTGGTGTGGTACCAAGGTTCGACTGATTCAAAGTTGGAGGAGCTGTGAGCTGCAAACAGTAGGAGGATTTGAATTCGCAGGCTACCTTTTAAATAGATGAGTGGTTCCAGCAGAGTGAGTGGGACTGCTGTGGTATTAAAGTTCTTCGCTGGATTGGTGCTTCTGGAAGCATCTGGGGAGATTTGACAGATCTTTCTGTCTCTTGAAGGTTCACACTGGCATTGGCCCAGCCATGACTGCGTGAGGCAGACCATTGTTTCTGTCACTGCTGGGAGAAGACGTTTTTCTCATCAGAGAACAAAGAGCACACTTCAGGGTTCAAAGACAAAAGGTACCAACTGACATTTAATATAGCTACTAATGATATGTCAAAAACTAATATAGGTTAGGGCTAAATTAGTGCATTTCTCCAGATGTTTTCACAGTTGCCCTGACTGCAGCACAATGGGCTATGTTCTGAGCTGTTAGATACTCATACTGGCCTTTCTCACCTCCACTGATGTGGTTGCTCCTAGCACGATCAGGTGCAGACTCCCACTTACTAAGTGCTATAAATGGCATCACTGACACAAAGTGGAAAATTGTCCTTGGGGTGCAGAGCTCTATCAGGAGGCAGTCAGTGGGGGAGACTGCTTATAGATCTGGCCCCATGCTTTGAGATGTGAATTCATATACAGTAACTTCTCTGAAAGCAGCTATTCTTGTTCCTGCCAAACTGCTCTGAAGACCCATACAATGATGTTAATTGTGAGCTACAAGCTGGCTCTTATCTCTGAATTGTTTTTCTCTAACAATTTTAAGAAGAGCTCAGCATGTTCTCAGTAGGAGCTGATAGATGCTGAGCACTTCTGAAATCCTGCCAACTTCATTTAGGTTCCTAAATGGGAACTGAGTGCTTTAGAACATATGATCCTAAGGGTGCATTCTATAACACTACAAGGTCTGTCCATATCACTTCTTTCCTCTTTTACTGTCCTCATCATGCTCCCAGCAGTGAAAATAACACTAACAGCACCAGGCTAGTCAAGGCTTGAGTGATGTCTCAGTTATTATGTCAGCTCAAGCAACACTGAACAGAATTAAATGACAGCAGTTAAAAGGCGAGTGCTTGTCTGCATCCTGTCTGCAGCAGGGTCCCCATCATCGCTACTGGCAGTACAGATATAATTGAGATGGGATTTTATATTCTTGTATGTCTTTGAAAACAGAAATGTAGTGCAGACTGCCTCATTTTTGAGTATTTCATCTTGTGTTTGATGAAACTGTACTTGACATTGCTCTCGCTCAATTTTAAGATTCAAATTTTCTCCTAAGTAGATTCTTGGGGCAGATAAAAATGAATAATTTTTTAGTGTTTGTGGGGCAGAGGAGAAGGGAACACTGACCTTTATCTGAAGCTTTCCCAATAGAGTTAGTGCATGGAAGGCATATCTTTTGGTCCTGTGAGGCTAACATCCTCTCCTAGCAGATTTGGCAGTGAGTGGAAGAACCACATGTCAGAAAATCTGGGGGGCCATGTGCTGTGGACAAAAGTATGGCAATCAATTTAAACATGAGTGACTGGAGTGATGTTGGAGGGCTGGCTAAAAGCGATTAGTTTAGCGATTAGCGTAGCGCTCTGGAATGTGGCGTTTCAATAGCTGCTCCAGAAGAATCTGCAGCCCCATTGACTTTTGCAGTGTTAGGAAAGAGCCCCTGAGCTCCGGCTTTCCCCAATCTGAAAGGGTGAACGTGCAGGGCAATATGCACAGCAATCACAGAGCTCCCTGCTCTGCTCCCCACCTGCATGCTGACAGTTTTCCTGGTGCTTTCCTTTGCTCCAGAGCCCCAGAGATTCACATGGCCACCAGGTCCTCATGCATGGCCAGAAACCCCCTTGATAATCTTCATCAATGTTAGGCCATAGCCTTGCTCTTTGTTTACCCTGAGCCAAAGTGCTAAAAGCCACGTTTGGCTGTGACCTGGCTGTTGTTAGCTGTGCAGTCAGGTAGTGTGTCAGTGTGGGGTTTGGGTGTTTTGTTTCCACTGCTGCCTGGGTTTTGGTCTCTGGGAATGCACGCAGCAGGACTGAGCATGTGTCTGCGGCCACATTCACTGGTTTTGTTTCCTTTTCTTTCCTCTATCTTTCCCTGACCTTCTGATTTCTAGGTAGATAAATCAAAGTGTGGAATCAATTATAATAAAGCTTGGTGGAATGCCTCTCTGATATGAGCTCACACATTTTCAGTTGAGGTGGGAAAAGAATGTACTCATTCAAGTCCTCATCTAGGGCAGGGAATTCCCTGGCTTTTGTCTAAATATGGCATGCAAGAGCAGAGCACAGGCAATGCAATACTTCACTGAGTATTGTTTAAAAGGGTGCTTGGCACCGAGCAGCAAGTAGGATTCTTGTAAAAACATGGCACGAAGAGTTGTTTGACAGATTCTGACATAGCAAAGTCTTTACAAGAGGCAGAAAAAAAAAGAGAAGAAAAAGAGAGAAACTGCAGAGTACATGAAGCCAAAAGCACACTCTCTGCCTAGGAGGAATGCAGAATAAAAGGCACTTAGGACTGAGTCATACCCTGCATGATATGTGGGTCTGATCCTATTAGTGATCAATGGCACTTAGTTAAAAACACACTCCTAAAACCACACTGCCTGTGTCAGTAGTCATTCAGGAGAAGTAGTCATTCAGGGAAGAGACTGCTATGGCTTGAACCCACTGATCAGGGTCTCTGTTGCAGAATTCCTGGTTGAAGGGCCCCATTCTTTGCTGTCCTGATGTTGCTGTGCCATGTTTCACCTTGCAGGTAGTGGCATTTCACTAACAGATCTTTGAATGCAGCACTCAGTACCAAGCAATCCTGTGGTCTGGGTGTCTCCCTTTTCGCAAGGCTTGTACTAAGCTGTGACTTTGAATACCTATTGCAGCAGCGAGCAACAATTCATACCTGGAAGAAAACCCATCTCCCACCACCTCTGCCACATCTGGAGACACTGTGAGTCCCTCAGAGCACAAAGGCATTTACACATCTCAGCAATGGATATTGACTCTATTACTGGCACCAGGTTGTGTGGCTCATACAGGGAAGGTCTCAGCTGAACCTCCCCTATCTAAAGTGAAGCCCCTCCCTGAATTTGCCTTGAATGTAGCATCCATACTTGATCACATCTGGAGCTTCCTCATGTCAAGGATTAGACACTCTTCCCAGGTTGGTTGGTTGGATGGTGTCTTGCAATGTAAACTAGAATGGCAGTCTGTAATTAGCACATAACCTCAGGCAGTTTTTGTTGTTCCTGAAATGCAAGGAATAAACCGTGTTTGCAATAGTGTCCGCTTAAGGTAAGTCTATTAGCTGCTCTGCATTTGTACTGCTGTTACTGAAAGCTGTCTGGTATGGAATAGGAACAAGAAGGTCTCTAATCTCCTCCTGTGGACATCTTCCAGGGAAAACGAAGGGAAGGTTTTACTGTGTCACCCATGAGCAAAGCAACAAAGTCCCAGTTTCTGGGTCTTTTTAGTTAAGCTCAGGAGAGAGTAAAGGCACAGGAGCAGTCTCCCACTCTTTTTGAGCATTTCAGGTGACGTTAATTGTTGTGGAGCTGCTGCAAGTATTTCTGAAAGCAAATGTTTGGTGTCCCCATCCACTAGAAAATAAGAGTAAGAACTGCCTGCCTGCCACTCACCTGGGCATCCCAACAGAACCGAGCCAGGCTGGAGGATAAATAGCAAAGACTGCAGGGCTTCTGTCATCAGCTTCTCCAGGAACAAGAGCTGTGATGGGAGAGCAAACAACACCTGCCTGGGAGGAACTGGGCTGGAAGGGGAGTGGAGGCTGGTGGGCAGGAGCTGTTTGTGCAGCCCTTGGTCTCCAGGTTGGGGCTGCTGGCAGAAGTGGGAGGAAGATACTATCTCCATCAGGCCGTGCTAATACCATGCTGATGCAAAAGGCAGAATGGATGAGTGCCCTGCTTCCTGTACCCCAGCCAGTGATGGGTAGTGCTCTGCTGTGCCTGGCCGGAGGAAAGACTCTAGAGTGGACCTGCTCCTGGCTGCTGTGTGGGTCACACCAAGAGACACCCTGCAGAGATGGACAGTTCCTTACCTGGCAGGGGAGGCAGATCATTCACTGCTCACACCTCTACCCAAGGATGAATTTTGCTAGGGAAACCAGTAGCCCTAACTGAGAAGCAGGGAAGGTAGATATGTTTTTATGAGCTCTGACTGGGGATATGCAGGGCCCCAATGCCCAAGTGGTCTGCATTTGGGTACTGGGATTTTTCTTAATCTTTCTTTTTTTTTAAGCCTTTTAGAAACAAACTTTGGATTCATCCCATGGAAATGATCTCATCGCATTACAGATTCGCCTTCCTGGGAAACTAAACTTCTGGTGCAATCATGGGAAAGTCTCACCTTCCCTTTTTTAGTTTCCTTTAACCAAGTTTCTATTGAAATCGGCTTGGCAGGCTAGCAACTCAGAAGCTAAGAGACAAAAGACAACTCTTCATTACTATTAGGGTTTGTTTTAATCTTATGATTTGCTTACCAATCTCATGATTCTGGGGAGATGGCCAGCGAGTTTTAAATACTTAATGGCATATATTTAAATCTATAGAGAAGACAGGTCCCCTCATAAGACATTTTACCAACACAGTAGTCTTTCTGTCCAACTGCCAACAAAGAAAGAAGCCCCCTAATTAATTACTGCTTCATCTTTTGTAGTCTTCTTTGAGCTGCAACACTTTCTGTTCACTCCTACTCTTATTCTAACTCTTACAAATCCTTTGCACAACTAGAAACCCGGCTTAGCGAATCCAATATCACTAGAGCCGAGTGAGGAAGGACTTGGCTCCTCTTCAAAGGGAGCTTTTATCAAGTATTAAGTGTGATGTGACAAAGCAGGGAAGTGTGCCATGGATGCGATGCTTCCAAATTCCCCCCTTTCTGCCATGATTAAGCTTAAGAGTGGTTACCCAGGGTGATGAACCTGCCAATGTGCATCTTGTTTACGGCTGTGCTGAGTTTTTAACATGTTTTCCTGTTCTGGACTAGGACAACACACTTCTGCTTTATGCCCTGGATAAAATCCCATTTAAAACATGGAGTTTCTAATGTTTTGCCTCTAGAATCATGGGAAGCAGAAAGCCTTTCCTGCGATGGCCCGGCATATTGCTGCTCATGTGCAGTCATGGTTGGGCCCCAATAGACCTGTGAGGCCTTGCTGCCAGAGCAGGGGAGCTTTGGATGGGGTCAGGAGAAATGAAAAAGATTTATCCTGGGACTATTTTATTGTGCTTGGAACAAGCATACACTGTCTGGTGTGAGCGGGCTCTAGACACTGCTGTAAATCCCAGGTGAAAGTTTCATGGCCTTTGCAGTTTCATTTTGCCGTTTTGTTTTGTGTGATTCCCTCTCATCCCTGGATTCCAATTTATTTCTAATTTCGATAAATTTAGAACGTTGGATCAAAGTCTTATTTAAAAAAAAAAAAAAAAAGCAAAAAAAAAAACCCCAAACCCTACAGATTTTGACAATAAATACTTTGTGAAACATATTTATTTTACCAATTTCCCAGTTGCCCAAAGCAGTCACTTTAAAAATGACTGCATCGAACTCATTTTACTTGAAAATACCTGCTTTCATTTTTCTCTCTTGTTTCCTTTTTTCTTCACAAGAACCAGACCAATTTTCAGAGGAACTTTACCAGGAGAAACGCACACTGCACCCTGTGAAATTTCCATGTTTGGTTTTGAATCTGTCAGGTTATGTGGAGAAAAACAAATATGTCGTGAATTTTCCAGTTCAGTAACTTTTGTAAGTTCTTGCCTTGCACCCGGGGCAGAATACACTGGGGGACAAGAGCTGTTTACCCTGGTTGTTACTGCCTCTGCCCTGTGTTTCATCCAGCTGGCCACAGCCCATCGCTCTGTGCCCAAGCAGACAACTGCTTCCTCTTCTTTCCTCCAGATAATCTTCTCTCTTTTTGTTGACTAAAATCATAGAATCACGGACTGGCTTGTGTTGGACAGGACCTTAAGATCACCTGCTTCCAACCCCCCTGCCATGGGCAGGGGCACCTCACACTAAACCATGTTTCCTAAGGCTCTGTCCAACCGGACCTTGAACACTGCCAGAGATGGAGCATTTATCACTTCCTTGGGAATGCATTCCAGTGCCTCACCACCCTCATGGTAAAGAACTTCTTCTTTATATCTAACCTGAACTTCCCCTGTTTAAGTCTGAACCCCAAATTGACATGAAATACTCTATTTTAGTTGCAGGACAAATCAAGATTATGACATGGCACTGAACTGCTCTTTGCCAAGGACTCACTCATTGCCTCTGAAGCCATTTGTGGACAGTGGTGGGAAACCAGACCCAGCTCATGGTTGAACATCACTCTGTGCCTGGACTCCAAACGAGGTACAGCGCTGCAGCCGTGCTTGCACCCAGGACTGACATGGTTCACATATGGCACAGTCCTGGATGCAAAGGCACTCTCTGCTTGCTGAGGAGAGCTTTTTATTGAGCAGGTGCTGAGGCAGCACCAGATCAGCTCTGGGCTGCTTTGCCCACCTTGTATGCAGAGGAGAATGTTGGCTTAGCCTGGGTGAGATCTACCTTTGAGCACTTGAAAGTGGGAAATGTCTGATCGCAGGCTGGGACACACCATTGGGAAATAGTGTTGGCCTTTGGCCAGCCCAAAACAGGGAGGTAGCAAAGCCTTTGATGCCTCGACTTCTATGCAGTGGTGTGTCCCGGAGGGGTGGCCCTGCAGGTAGAGCCATGGTGAGGCTCTCTAACAAGCTGTTCCCATTCCTCCTTGCTGTGGATGAGGCAGCCCATCGGCTCTCCGCTGTGCTGGAATATCAGCCAGCGCTGGTGCCTTGGCTCTGTTGCTTCAAGCCGCAATGGGAAATTTTTAATCCTTCTATTCAGAGTGTTTCAAGGAACAGGAGGAGAAATATATGGCATATGCTCACCTCGGCTGCCAGGAGAAGTGGGAGAGTGTCTCCCAGCAGCTGCTGGGGTAATGCTAGTCCTTCTGTCCTCGCCTGCATCCCAAATATGTGCTCAGAGTGCTTGGACATCACCCCCATAAGCAGGTGGGCTCCACCAACTGAGCATGGCTTCTGGGGCAAAGTCCCTTCTTCTTCTCAGCAGCCCAGCAGGGTCATGGGCAATGGCAAGTGCAGTACAGAGGGACTGGAGGAGGGACTTTATCCTCTCCTATGTCTCCCTCAGGCAGACCAGCTCCACAGCGGTACTGGGGGCACTTCAAAGGTACAGATTATCCCACAACAGTCACACTGGGGCAGAGGCTTTGGGGATACAGGTGCCTTTGGTGTCTGGAAATTGATTGGGTTAAGGATTCATGTTTGACCAGAGAGGGTCTACGGTGAGGTTTGTGCTGGATGCAGCTGTAGCCTCACAGCACATAAGATATATGCAGCAGTAGTGAGTGGGGGCAGGATGCAGTGCTCATCCACTACAGACCTGGATGCTGTATCACCCAATGTCTTCCCTTGCCATCACATACCCAGCACATTACATCTTGACGTGCTGTCATTGCTCATTGTCCTGGTCATCATCCTGACCCTACTTGCAGTAAACAGGAACAGTGTTGGTGGCGCTGGTGGACCTAACATCTCCCTTCGCTTGTTCCCTCCTGCGTCCCCTGATCTCACTCTCGATGCATTGCCTGCTCTGGGCACCATCTGGTGAATTTTGGGCTGTTTCATCTCACCAACTGTCGTTTGTCCTGGCTGTGGTATAAATGTGCTCACATTTTGCATCAAAGGACCCCTAAACCATTCACTCTGTGGACAAGCCGGCCTGTCGGAGAGGAGCCAAGCAGTTGGCACTCAATAAGCAACAAGCATTAATAAAAGCATTACAGTGAGGTTAGTGCCTCATTAAAGTAATGCTAACGAACCGGCTGCCTTCCAGAAGTATGAAATTTTAACTAATGCTTCCTCCTTCTGATTTTATGTATAATTAAATCTTCCTAGGGAGGCAACATTCAGTTCTCCAGGCTGCTGCAACCTAAGCGAAGCCCAGTTCAGATGGTTTGCTCTGGAAATGCACTGGAGCTGTTGGGAGCAGCCTCTGGCCACATCCTGCAGCCTCATTGTACAGGGTACACAATCTCTGTGTATCCATGCTGTGCAGTCGTGGCAGCATCCTGGATTTGTAGACACCAAAATGAAAAGCTATGCACCTCCTTTTTGCTGCTACTGCAAAGAGTCAGGGAGAGGGCCCATGCCATGCAGTCTATGGGCACTGGCTGCTCCACAGGCAGCATCTGAGCTTTGCTGGATGGAGACCACTGGGTTTGGGGCTGAGGACTGATACATTTGGTCCAACGAAGCAGCAGAGATTTGTTACCGGTGGGGGTTTTGCTCTGGGCCCTGCTTGAGCACTCTTAGGGTTGGCTCCATGGGGTGCTCTTGGCTCCCTATGCAGCCAGGGCAGACACCCGACTGCCCGCAGAGCCCCATGGCTCCTTTGTAAAGCAAATCACTTTCCCCCCTGCGCTGAGGAATGGCCTGCTCTTGGGTAGGCTTGGCAGCACATGGAGGAAAGCAGCTGCTCCAGGGCTCACAGCCCCTTTTTACTTCATCTGCTTGGCTTTAGAAGTGTGTGACAGGCACATGAGAGATGATGCTGCTGGGTATGCAGCCACTGGGGCATCTTGCTGGCCTGGCAGCTGAAAATTCCCTGCTCATGTGAGCACTCTGCTGGACCTCCTCGTACCTCCAACAGGCTTTTGTTCTCATGCTCTCTCTGAAGCAAACTCAGAGGTTTCATTGCCAAAGGACAGTATCTGGAGGATGAATTCCTCTCTTTCACCTTGCCTGATGGGGAGGGTAAAGGGCAAACCTGGTGTTTGTAATGATGAATAATCACTTTCTTGAATGGAAACAACCACTCCAAATGTTTTCTGCTATGCTTAGTAGCTCATTTGAATGGTCTGCAGGGGAGAGGGTGTCATCAAAATGAATTTGGTATCACACCATGGGGTTTGGCTTGTTGGAGAGCCTGATCCAGAGCTCAAAGAAGCTGCAGGTTTGTGCTAAGGCTGTTCCCCTGATACTTCCTAAAGCTTATGGGTTACAGGGAGCAACACAAGCAATGACTGGGCTTTTGAGTGTGCATGTTTGGGGCTGGAAATGGCACAGGGTGAAGAATGACCACAGCCTGGAGGAGTTCACATCTCACTGGCATCTATCCTCTTTGTTTCAGTGCAAGGTTTGTTCTTGCAAGGCCCCAGCTCTGCAGACAAGCACTATCCTCACTGCAGTGAAATTAATAGGGTGTCTAGGGGCAAAGGTAAAACTAAAGTACATAACTAAATGTTTGCAGGATCAGGACCTTATTCAGGCATACATCAGGTAGCTCCAGCCAACAATAGAATTACCTAAGTATAAAATCCCATGTAAGCCAGTGAGATCAGCTCCAACCTGCTATGAATTTGCTTTTTGTTTCCATGCCAAGAATATATCACTTCTAACTGCTGCAATCAGGTCTGGTCCTTTTTATGGGTTTTTTTTTTAAGCGCTTTGGGCACATTTATTTCCCATCACCAGCAGATATGCACAGAGCCTGACCCTCCTTTTCTTGGGCATGTCTCAGCCTGCTTCAACCACAATGTTTTCACTATCAGGGAGTATTTTTTTCTTCCCTTGCCTTTTCTGTTGCTGCATTCAGTCAACAAAGGGACAGCAGCGACGATCCAAAACTGTTCTTTGTGTTTGCCTGGGAACAGAGTCAACTATTTGTTGGTCTTTTGCTGGTGGGGATTTTTTTTCTTCCTTAGCTGGTGACCGTTTAAACGGCTACTGGTACCTGTGGTGCAGCGTACACTGGTGTTGCAGGATGTGTTCCAGATGGCACTGGGCAAACAAGGAACAGGAAGTGAGGAGGAACGGCAAGTGGAAGGTATCAGATCAAACTGAAGGTCTCGGGCACAGAGGTCCCCACTGTTCCTCCTAGAGAACATGAAAATAGGCTAGCCATGGTGTGTGCCTCAGTTTCCCCAGTTCTCAGCACACTGTTTTGAGATGGCCCTAAGAGAACGTTTGCAGCGGTTGAGCCAGGATGAGACCAGTTCTTGCAAATGAGCTTGGGCAAAATACCTGGGAGAAGAAATGCAGGGAGAGATGGGGGAGAGAGAAGGAAGCTGGAGGCTCTTTTAGAGTGAGGGCAGACTTATAGTGTCTCCATCCCTAGGGCTGCACAGCAGCAGAGTAGGCAGTGAAGGGAGCTCCTGGACCAGGTCCCGTTTCCTTCCCTGCCTTTCTTTCCAACTACAGCCCATGAAAAGTTGCTTGAAAGCCCAGGCAGTGCCTCCCTGCCCATTACACTGGGACACAGCAGTCCCCAGGTGTGGATTTCCCAAATGACATTTAGGCTCTTCTGTTACTTCTGAAAATGGTCCAGACAGTCCCTGTTGATGTGCTGTAATAAAATGCTGCCTGTGACCTGCTTTGCTATGACTGCCCTATTTACTGGTGGTTTGGGTTCTTTTTAGTAGGGTTTGCCTTCTCAGTCTTGTGACTTGAAGCAGAAGCAAAACCCACCAGGTGACTGTAACTGCTGTTCCCACAGTTGTGCTTTCCTTGTGGCATTATCTCAACTCGGTATCTTGGATATGGCAGAAACAGGAGTCCTTCTCCCACACCACGCAGGGGACTGCTGGCTGGCAACAAAAATATATGCCCCTGAGCTGCTGTCCTTTAGAAGCCATTATTTCAATAGACCACAAAAATGAAGTGCTGGGGGGAAGCCATGCGTCACTCATGAAGGGCCACACTGAAGCATTTGGTGCTCAGCTGCCAGCGCCCTTGTCCCAGTGCAGTGGCTCCCAAGTGGGGTCTCCAGCACAGTAGCCTCCTCTCTCCACCCTGGGCTGTTCCAGGGAATGTTTTGCAGCCCCATGAGGATTTCCACTTCCTCATCCACTGGGAAAGGCAGTTCTGTGCTGCTGCCCTTCACTATTCCTTTCAGGGCTTAGTTTTGTTCATCTCTGGAGCAAACCCTAAGCCCTCTAAGGGAACACTCAGTGTGAAAGCACCCTCTTGCAGCTCTAGAGCGGTGCTTTCCTCCCATGTGTCCCCATGCTTTGGGCACTGGTGTGTGCTGTTGACATCCTGGTGTCATTAGAGCCATTTGTCACCCCTTGGTGCTCAGGAGGTGGGGTACAAGCTGCTCCCCTGCCTCTGGCAGCCATAACCACTGTTGATGCTGCAAACCAACCCCCCCTGCAGCTGAACATCCCCGGGAGCCATATGGCACCTCTGAGATTTTGATTGAATTGAATGAAACCCAAAGCGGCCCAGCAGGTTGGACCGCAAGCCATGGGGAGCTCCAAGGGGGGCCTGTCCCACCCTGCTTAGGGCATGCAGGCTTCCAGCCCGGGTGTTAATGACACACAGTAGTGTCTGGAAGGAGCTGCTGGGGGGGTTGAGGGCTTGCATATAGAGGATGGGTTTGCAGTCAAGTGATACAAGTGGAAGGAACAGCATCTCAGGGCGGTGTTTGAAGCAGTTGGCACACAGAAGGTGGAGCAGGGGCGTTTGGGGTACTCTGTGTTGGCTGTAAATCCAGGCCATAGAAACCATGGTGCAAACCTGTTCTCAGGACCATGGCCGGCTCTGCAAAGCCACCATGAGCTGCAGGAAAGCCATGACCTGAGCTCTACTCTTTCAGGTGGGGATAAATAGTCCTGGAGCACATCAGTAGGAGAGGTGCATGAGGGTCCAGCCTGCTGGTGTCCACAATCCCAAATCCACAGGGGCAAAAAGCCTTGCACCTCACTGCAGTACTTTGCAATGCTTTGAGTTTGCTATGGAAAAGTGAGCAGTGCAGGTTTGTTGAATTTCAAACACTGTATTATGTATGGTCTGGTCTCCAGGGCAAAGCCGTTGTCCTGCTGTTGGCTGTGCCCAGCTCCCAGACCCGCCTTGGTAGGACTGGGTGGTTGTGAGCAGCATCTCCGCCTGCCAGGATGCTCAAAGTGGAGGAGGGACGCTTGTCCTCCAGCCTGGAGATATGGAGAGCCAGAGCTCTGATTTCAGGGGATGGCTAGAAAGGATTGTGGCGAGGAGGATGGACGTTTCCTCTTCCAAAGGTTTCTGGAGGTTTGCTCTGTAATTCTTATTATGTGAAAATGTCAGATTTCAGAGTTCACTCTATAAGAATAAAAGGGGTGGGAGGATAACTGAGTCTGATTGATTAGGAATTGGTTTGTGGTTGTGTACCCATAATGTGATGTCATGAAAAAAAAATCTAACCCTACAGAAACTCATTTTGAAATGAGTAACCTCAGCATTATTTGTCATTGTCTAACAAGGATGTTGCAGTACTGCTGGGACTTCCCTTCTCCCCAGCCCTCCTCACCTGAATACAGTATTCTGATACAATTGATGGGGCATTTGGTATCTTGCAATGCTTTGAGTTAGCATTTGCTTTCACCTGATTTCTGTGGCAACCCTCCTGTCAAATCACAGAGCTACATGAAGGTATGTAAGCTTTACTACCCCACACTCTCTCTCCCATAAGGAAGATGGGAGCTGGACAATTCCTCCAATTCTTCAGCAGAGGGGTTGAGGTGATCCAGCTCTGCACAAACCACCTTGAGCAATGGGCTCTCGCAGTGGTTTCATCTGCTTGCTGCGCTGAAAGTCGTGACCTCGGCTACTGCAGCAGATGCTGTCTGGAAGTGCTCTGCAGCAAAATCTCTTTAAATAGCAATAGCAATAGCAGAACTGCTGTGGTAACTTACATGCCTGAACCAGCAAAGAGGCTTTGCTTGGGCTTTCTACACCCCAACAGCTCTTAGGTTTGTGCCTTCTGCTTGTACCTCTTGGAGTGGAGGAGAACACCTAGCATGGAGAGGCCACTTCTGCTAACAACAGGAAAGTTCGTATTTGGCTCTGCTGTCTGTGACCTTTAGCTTGGAGAGAAACCTCCACTAAGCAGCTTGATTTGTAGCATTTTTACAGCAAAATAAAAGATGCCTGGAGTTATTTGTTGGTCATCAAGCAAATGTTTTACTGCTGAAATGTTCCAGAGGCCATTTACAAAGCCTTGATTGACAAAAGTGCTGAGAACTTACAAACTTCCATTTGCCCTCCCCTCCCCATGGGCCCAGGGCTGGGATGGAAGATGGAGGTGGAGGTGATGGAGATGAAGCCTCCTCCTGCGAGGAGCCACAGAGGTCACCCAGGGCTGAAGAGTGGGGAGAAGCTCATTTGTTATGCAAATGTCTGCTTGAGGCTGGCGTAGACAGTGGAAAGCTCTTGAATTATTTTAAGCAGAGGACAAAAGTTCTTTCCCTCCCCCTATCAACTTGGATCCTTGTAAAAACAAAACGAACCAGAAACCTCTCAGTGAACCATCTGACAATGATCAGCACTCGGCTTCCCTGGCAGGAGCGGGGCGGCCGGGCGTACGCAGGCGCGTGGGAATAGAACAATGAAGAAGAAAGCTGTCCTGGCACCAGCCAGGCTTTATTTTGTCTTGATGACAGCACAAAGTAATCATCCCACAGCCTTATCTCTGTGAGCGTGCTGGGGCCAGGCGAGCTGCAGCGCGCGGAGGGGCTGCTCCTCCGTGACCAGCAGTGATGCTTTCCTGCTGTCTACCTGGAGCGAGGGCGGCTGCGGCTCAGCCCAGACCCTGCAGGCAAGGAGGGGAGCGGGGGGGCTGTGTTGGATGCACGAAGCACTTGCAGGTCAAAGAGGCAGCGTGGCCCATGCAGGGAAGCCGCCCGTGCGTGGTGGTGAGCTTTCCGCGCCGGTCGGCGGCTGGGCTTTGCATGAGCAGATGTGCGTTTGGTGCCTGCTAAGAAAACCCTGCTGGTATTTCCATAGCTGCCAGGGGACAAAGCGGAGCCTCTGCTATGCAGGGTGTGGGACGGTGCTGCTGCACACCACACTGCTCCGTGTGCGAGGGAGCAGTGCTGCCCGCACGCTGCCCACCAGGAACTGCAGCAAACCCTGGTTTGCAGACAGACCGCACCTCTCCGGGAGGGTTTCCCTGAGCTAAGTTCTTCTGCAGCCTCAGCATCCCTGTGTCCCACAGTGCGAAAGACCGGTGGGCAGCTGAGCTCTGCCATGCAGAGGGCTGGTTAAGGTGCGGATAAATCATCTTCTACAAAGGGGCTTCAGACTGGCCATTGCCACAGCCAGGACCCAGCCACTGTTGGGGAATCATTCACACAGGGCAGAGCATGCAGGGTCCCTTCTGATGGTTCCTGTGCAGGGCTTCCCTGCAGCCCCATCACAAACACATCAGAGCGAGAACTACCCAGAGACACTTTGGTCGCTGAGGGAGGTGGACAAGGACAAGGAGGCTAAACCTAAACACACCCCAAATGGTTCATCCAGCCAAGCAGGGTTAAGTTCAAGCTGGTGTGGGCTCTGCTGGCTCCTCAGCTCAATGCCAACTTGCATCCCAGGATCCTGCTGGCACACATGGCATCCCTGCGCCATCACAGCTTGCCTTGTCCCTGCCTCTGCTCTCTCCAGAGGCATGTGGTGTTACGTGGGCACTGGGTGCAGGGGCAGGGCATGAGCTGCTGTGCTGGTGAGTTCCCAGTGATATGCCATGGCCCTGCCTCACTGCCACCCATCTCCTAGGAACCCATGAGGTGTGGGAGAGGAGGGAGCATGTGGTTCCTCACCAAAGCCCCCACCATCACCTGCACAATGGGGTGGGAGCAAAAGTACTTGTTCTAAGGCCATGAGTGAATCAGAGTGAGCTCAGCTGCTTTTATTGGTGCTGTGAATAAAAGAGCAAGTGTGGTGTGCCACTACACCCATCCTTGGAGCCGAACTGTGCCTGCTGGGACTGAAGGTGACACTGAGCTGGGATGGTTGTGCAATGGAGATGTGCAATGGTAACTGCAGGGCAGAGCAAAGGCTATGATTTCCCTTGGCATGGCTAGGGATAGCTAGGACATCCCCAGTAATCCCAGCATTGCCTCCATGGGGCTACCTGTTCCTAGCCAGGTGTGAGTCATGATAGGAGCTCAGCTTTTACATTATGCCTGTGTGTAGCCCGTTTTCCCCTCTATATAAAATGCTTCATTTCCTTAGTGCCATGCCTGTGCTGCAAATTCTCCACTGCAATTCCTCACTGCTTAACAGCAGTTGCTCTCATGGGCATTTTTGAAATTGTTAGGAAAATTTGTGTGGGCATTACAGGGTTTGTTGTCTTGAGGACTATTTTAAAACTTGTTCCCCATTAAAAAAATAAAGACATCAAATAGATATGAATTTAAACTGTGTAGAGTAACAGCGTCACAAAACTCAATGCAAAACTGGGGAGAGCTGGGGTATGTGCCTAAAATCTGTGAAAGTCTAAAGCTTGTTATGACACTTGCTTGGCAGCATCACCAAAGAGCCCAGGGACCTGGGCCAGGGCACTGCACTAGCAATGGTGGCAGAGGGGTTAAAGAAGCAGCTTCATGCTGCAAGGAGGGAGCTGGAGCTGGCCTTCTCAGAAGAGGATGCTGGCAGCAGGTCCCCCAGTCTTCTCCATGGCACCCAGCCTCAGAAAGCCACCTCCTGTACCCAGCAAGGCAGACTGCAGCCCAGCCTGCAGCATCCCTGAGTGTCAGGGGCTGGTGAAGGCATTGAGAGGGATGTTTCACTTTTATGCCCTGTTGATTCCCAGCGTTGAAGAGGAGCTGTGCCCTCCCCCAGCTCCCAGCCTGGCACTGGGGCTCTCCGCTTTTGTTCCCATGCTGGGGACTCAGCCAAGCGGTGTTTGGCTGGAGTCAAAGGAGAGATAGCCAAGAGGGCATGGTGCTCCCTGCAGCAAGCTGGGGACAGGGATGGGGGCCTGAGTGGGTCCCTGCGGGAGTAGGGGCACCCCGAAAGCAGAGGCAGAGTCTTACTCAGCAGTGCCTGTGGTGTCATGTTGTGCTTGGTGCTGTGCTGCCCAGAAAGCATGATGCTTGGGGGCAGGAGCAGCTCTGCACGTGTCTTGCTTCGGTTTTAGGAGCCCGGCCTTCCCAGGGATGTTAGTGCCCAAGGCCGGGTCAGGAGGATGGCAAACGGCAATGTGTGGGACGTGCAGAGGCACAGACCCTGGCAATGTCATGGTGAGCTATTTTAAGATTTTTATCTTGTTGCCCTCTGACAAAAATGTACTTTGGAGCAGAGCTTATCATGTGCAGCTTGGCACATGGGGGCTAGTGAGGGGTGATGCAGCCTATACTGTGCGCTGGGGGCAGGAGATGCAGAGCCAGCAGGGCAGCAGCAGTGGGTGCTGTGGGTGTGTGCTGTGGGAGATGGGAATCAGCCCATTCAGCAGGTCCCAAAGGGGGCAGATAAAAAACAGGTATCTGAGCCAATATCTGAATCAGGGGCATGCCAGGCTTTGCTGTGCTCTTGGCTTCCCAGCATCACCCAGCCCATGGAGCAGCCAAGGATGGACTTTGGCTGGGACCTTCCCTACCTTCAGTTTCTAAAAGTTGGATCCTAGGCAGGAGGATTTATCAGGTGAAAGATGCTGCCTGCTGTAGCCACCTTTCCCCAGGAAGCATCTAGTGCAGAGGCAAGATGAGCATGCCAGGGTGCCTGTTCTATGGCTGCCACAACCACCAGGTCCTCTGGCTCCCTGAAGAGGACAAGGGGCTGCTGGGCTGGGGGGTACACTGTATACAAACCCCCCTGCTACAAGCACTCAAACCAGCAGTACCACCCCCAGCTACTGCAAGCTGGGGTTGGTGTGAGTTATCACCCTTGGCCTCTTGGCTGCTGGGGCTGGAGATTAGGGAGCTGCTCCTTATCGGCTGCTGGCCCCGCACCCGGCCCTGCACCCGTGGGGCTCCTCTTTCAGTCTTACTCACTGGGGAAATGAATAAGGTTGTTGGCCTGTTGTAACGAAACACTGTGGTGCTCTGGGGGAGCAGGCTCAGGCTGTGCTTGGCTGTACTGGGGTGGGACTTTTCTTTAAAGCATCTTGGCACACAAACCTGCAGCAACCAGGATGTGCTGCAGACACCCACAGGAGTTCAGTGCAGGAGTTCAATGCCCTGCACATACTGAGTTCACCGTGTCTGCTGAGGATGGGAGGAGGAACTACTGCCTGTGTGTAGGTTAATATGTGTGCATGTTAATGTGTGCACAAGGAGAGGGGAGGGGAAAGCCAGGTCCTCACTGTGCCAACAATCTGGCAGTGCCTCACTCATACAGAGTCTCCCACATCTGACCCAAAATTCACTGCCTGTGCATAGAGTGCTTGACCTGGTCTCTGAACCTGGACCAAATTCCTGTGTCTGTCCATCCATGCATCCGTCCATCCATGCATCCATCCATGCATCCGTGCATCCATGCATCCATCCATCCATCCATCCATCCATCCATCCATCCATCCGTCCATCCATCCATCCACTCATCCATCCATCCATCCATCCATCCATCCATCCATCCATCCATCCATCCACTCATCTGGCCATCCATCCATCCATCTGAGCAGGACTCAGCCTCCTGGGGTGCTCTGCACAGTGGCAATTTCTGGCAGTTTAGATGGCAGCAACAGGAAAACATTAATGCACTCTCCATCTTTACCAGGCACATGACATGCACTGTGCCAATGGTATAAACATTTGGATTCAAGTTTTTTTTGCTCTGCAGGCTCTGTTGGGCTGGTTGGCTGCAGCATGGGGCTAGGGCTGCTCCCATGGGGAGAGGGGCCGGAGCAGCCGTCACCCAAATTGATGGGATTATTTTGTATTTTTCCATTCAAGTCCGCCCAGAGGTGCTGGAAGGGCTGGAGCTTTCGTCTAGATTGCAGTTGCCCAAAATAGCTGTGTCCTGGACTGAGCAGACTGAGGCTGATTGAAGAGACCATACGGGAATGCAGAAAGACAGACAGACACCCAAAGGCAAACTGCCCAAACTTGTATGGCAGCAGTGGGCAAGAGGTGAGGGAATATCACTGCCTGCTGCTTAGCCCCTCCAGCAGAAGCCACGGACATCCCTGGACTGTGCATGCACATCTCCCACCCATGGCTTTCATCAGTGTGTGTTCTTTCCAGCCTGCTGAAACCTGACACAGGGCAGGACACTGTTTTGACCCAGTCTTGCTCATGCTCATCCCACCAATGCCTGGGCACAGCTCAAAGGCTGGGGTCTGCCCAACCTTATGCAGCCTTCCAGCAAACAGTCCATGTTCGTGCCAGTGATGGCTGCACCTTACTGGAACAGAGATGGTGTTTCCAGCTCTACGGAAATCAGGAAAACGGTCCCAGATTTAGCCTGAAGGTGATGGCCAACAGTACGTGATGGGGCTCCTGCAAAGCCTCCATCAGCCCTTTGAGTGCTTTAGGGTGGAGTCAGCAAAGAGAAAGCCTGGAAAGGAAAAACACTGCAGCACACAATGGGCAAGAGTAAGGTGAGGGAGCCCAGCAGAGTTCTACTGGCACAAAATGTCTGAGCACCTGTAAAGTGGTCCTACCTGCTGTTAAATCTGGTTGTATTTCTGTTATGTTCCTCATTTGAAGCTCTTTTATAATCTGCGACTGGCATCTTCAGCATCCAGGATTTATGAAACAAAATATCAGTTGAAATAAGGCATTCATGTGTATTCTTTCACACACATGCCCCCATACGAACATGCACAGCTGTTGATAGAAAACACGTGTTTTTTCATACATACATGTTTCCAATCAGATTTATATATAATAGAATTATAGAAATATAATATAAATACTTTGTACATATAAAATTCACTGGAAACAGGAAACCAAATCAGTTTGCCTCGCTAAAGTGGCATGAAATAAAAAGTAGTGTGAGCTGTTGAAAATCAGGTAGGATGTGGGTTTTGGATGGCTTTTCTTTCCCTGAGGGCTCATTCTACTGTGTTTAAGTCTAAAATCTGCTAATTTTAAAGGCAGCTCACAGAAAACTAATGGTGCAATTTGTATCTTTCTTTTCACTTTCATTTTGCAAAGCTCAAGCTTTGCTTAATGTGCAAGCAAGTCAGCAGCTCATGTAAACACAACCAGCTGATGCTGCTGGAGAAAACAAATGGCTTTTGGTATCTGCTGACCCCCTGGTGTTTATCTAGAGGTAGGGATTAAATGGGAGCCACTCAAGTGTGAGATCTAAAAGATCTTTTGCATGTTAAACATGGAATAAGATGCTTTATGCTATTTCCAAACCAAGACATGTTCCCTGATGAGTTACAAAAAGCCGCTATCTCCAGCCTTACCTGGGTAAATGCTTCTAAAAGTCAGCTCCTGGGATGTGGGGGCTCATTGACTCAATAGGACTTAATGATCAGGCTGCACGAGCTGCTTCCCAAAGTGGGAGCTAAGCTCCTCTCTCAGCCCTTTAGATTATTTCACCTTATGCTCCTTTATCTCATTTCTGCTTAAAGATAGGTATGGTGGCTCTGAAAGATGATGCAAAACATACGGGCCCAGTAACGCTAAGGATTTATGAAATAAAAGATAAAATATCTGTTGAAACAAGGTATTCAAATGCAGTTTTAAATACTGCTTGCCTCTGCTCCCTGCTGCACTGCCATAGTTTGGTTGTTGGGAGAAGGAAAGAATACTTAGTGTATATGCATATGTATTTTTATATATAAAATATATGCGTGTTTAAGCATATCTGTATATAATTATATATTCAAATAATAAATATATCTACAAATAGATACATTTACTCATGTACATGTATTTAGGGATCTCTTGAGAAAGGTGTGCACACCCTGTGCTCATGGGCAGCACTGCTCTGAGATCCTCTGTGGGCAAACACCCATTCCATGGGTTTAGCACTGAGGCTGGGCACAGCCTGTACCCACCGCAGCCAGGTTCACCAGGGATGTGCTGTGCCTTTATTGCCCAGTTTCACTCTAAAACATTGCAGCACTTTCAGAACAACAGTCTCTGACTTCTCCATCTCTGCCCTTCCCATCAATAACCTCTCCATCACCACCATCAGCCTCCCAAGCATGGGCACAGAGCTAACAAATCTGAGCCTTTATTGCTCTCCCACACAGCCTAGCCTTATCTGAGCCATTATCCCTCTTGCTGCGCCTCATCACACCTCTGTGTTTCCAGGTTTGTGCTGCTAGGGTCAGTAAGAGGATAAACCCACAGTTATTTGGCTTTGGGTTTAGCTACAAATCCTCCCCCCCTCCCCCCCCCCCCCAGTAACACGTTCCTGGTTGCGTGGTCTCATACAATGAGAGCTACCATGGTGTGCTGGCTCTGACTGAGAAGGATTTATCAACCCTCTGCTTTTATCTATCTATCTACCTAATCTATCTATCTCATGCAAGATCCCACTTTTTTTGTTATGTAGCTAAAACTATGCAAAAATTCGTGTGTGTGTGTGTGTGTGTATGTGTAACAAAACCATAAATCCCATTGCTAAAAACATCAATAAGGGCCAAAGGGGCTGCTGATCCAGGATGCTGGTGCTGGACCACTGACACTGGAGAAGTCCAATCACCACTCACAGCTGGTTGCTATTCAGGTCATAAGCAGACCTGTCTCTGCTGCCCAATGGAGATGTATTTATTCCCCTCTTCCCCCTATAAGCTCGGGCAGCTTCCTGCAGCCCTCTGGCAGAGCGGGGCCAGCACAGCATGGGTGCAGTGGTATCAGCACCCGCAGGTCTATCAGGCTGAGCAGAAGCTTTTCCAGGAACTATCTAGTGCAACACATGACCGTGCGCCCGGGCGAAGGGCGATACGTGACAGGCATTCACCGGGCTCCTGGCTGGTCAGTTGACTTTGTTATTCAAGCTATTTTAGTGATGGGTTTTAATCCCAGGCTTAAGTTTTTCTTTTTCCCCTTTTTTTTCCTCTCTATCTGGACAAGGGAATCTCTGCACTGGCAGGATTCAGAGAGGCACAAAGGAGGGAAAAACAAGCTCCAGCCAGAAAAGAAGAAAACCTCCAAAGGTTGCTGTTAGCGTTTGCTATAAGCGAAGGGTATAAACATTTTGCTGTGAACTTTATTTTAAAGGGTAAGTGCCAACGGCAGCCCAGTCGCCATGCAAATAAATCCTGCACTCAGCCTTTCAACCATAAAGTTCTGGCTCTGAGGCTCATTACCTGCAGGAGCTGGGGTGCCACTGCAGAGCCCTGTTGGGAGACTATTGGATTCCCCACATGTCTCAGCTAGATACCAAGGGGCAGTGGGGGCAGAGCACTGCAGAGACACGAGCTTGGTGCCCCCCTGCCCATTATCAGGAGTGGCAGCAAATCCCTCTCTCAGATATGCCTTTGTGCCAAGGGGACACCCTGGGGCAAGGTAGTGCCTGGAAGGGGCAGGAATATCACTCAAGCCATCGCTTATCCACAGTGGCCAGGGGAGGAGGAGGATTTGGCACCAGACATGAAGGTCTGCAGGCAGCGTGGGGTATGGGGCTGTCTCTGTGGGTGGCAAGGGTGGTGATGCCAGACTGTGGCTGGGCTTGTCCGGACCCTGGCGCTGTTTATTTGTGGTGATGTCTCCCCATGGCAGCAAAGGGGCTGCACGTGCTCCAGCCCATGCAAAAACTCACCCTGACAGCCCCAGTGTGATGGTTTCCTATGAAAAATACTTGAATTTGTCATGCAAATGACTGGCATGCGGGCACAGATGCTGGGAGGTGCCTGGCCTGGGTCAGCTGCCGGCATGGGGATATGGCTGCTCCCACCCTTGGAACCTGCACCAAGCAGATGATGCTGCTGAGGATGCCCTGCCAAAACCATCCAGCTCTCACCATTCCTCCCCGCATCCCTGTGGCCTCGCATTGCCACACCAGAGCTCTTACACTGGCATTGTGACTCCCCACCTCATGCCCACTCAGGGCTCCCACTGCCCGGAGCAGAGCTGAGCTGCCTGGGGCAAGCCTGCTCCATGCCAGGACAGCATAAGGCAGAGGGTGCAGGTGTAAAAGGATGCTCCTACAGCTGCACTGCCAAGCAGTGCAGTAAAAAAAGAAAAACAATAGAAACCACTTTTCAGTAATTGCAAAGTGATTTAAGTACTTGTCCTATGCTACCCTGACCAGGAACCACTGCCCCTCAGCCACACTCATGCACTGCATTTAACTCTTGCCCTCTTAACACAGCAACCCACCAGGCTCTTCCCACTATCCCAGCCTAGCGCTAGGCCAAGGAAGTGCTTGGGCTCCTTTTCGGGAGGCCACAAGCTTCTCTTGCCACCTGCCATCACAACCCCACTTCCACATGGGAAGCTGGATGGCGGATGTCATTGTGCTGCCTGGCCGCAATCTCACAGTTGGGTTTGCAGAGGAAGGCGGCAGGTTGAGCTCTTGTTTTGATGTGGTTGTTTCTTGAAATGAGCCAGAAGCAAAACCGAGTGGGATCTGGGAATGGCATTTGGCAGTGGCAGGCTGGGCATTGCTGCCTGCGCCCTCGCTTCCCGGCTGGTTTGGCTGCCCTTCAGGAAATCAGTCAGCTAAATGGAAAATCATCGCTCTTCTCACTTCAAAATGCACTGGACATATGGCTTTTGTCAACAGCAAATTAATTTTGAGAAGCCTTGGTCTTCCTGTTAACCAGGCCCTTGGTGAAAACAAAAGCCAATGTTCAGCTCTGCTGGACGGAGGCAGAAGCACTGCCTGAGGATGGGCACCTCAGTATCATGGAGCCAGCAGCTCCCAGCACCCACGTCCACCTCCCCGAGTCTTCCCCTCTCTCCTTCCACTCAGAGAGGCTCATGACAGGGAGAAAGAATTGCTGAATGATCTCCGATGGTGCAGTACTTCAAAGGGCCAGGCTGTGCTCCCTGCCAGCGCTGCGCTGGATGCGGCACTCAGCTCTTACTCCTTTGGCAGCTCCACGGCCGTATCCAGAAAGTAATTACTTAAAAAGGAAATAAATGTTACCCACAGGGCTATAAGCAAAACCCCAGGCAGGATGAACAGAGCTCCACTATGATCTGCATGCTCACACAGTACAAGGAAGGGAGGAATGAGCTGTTGCCATTTATCAAGGTGGGGTGTTTACTCTGAGGCCTACTGATGACATTAGACCTGCCCACTGTGCACCTTTAAGTTCACAGGGCAGCTGATCAGACACACTGCTGAACTGCATTTGCTTTCACTCTGCAGCATCCTGATCCCCAGGATGGCTGATGGGTGATCACTTTCAACAGCAATAAACATTGGTGCCAAAGATGCAGGCACCTCCTGGTACCAGTTCTACCGTGACATTGAGGGAGATGAACTTGGAAACTGGCATGAGCAAATAGGAAAATTTTATGTACTTTTAAAACTGGTAGTTTGTAGTTGTCAAAATTTGAAAACCAAATTTCTAGATCAAGCTGGCTGAGAAAGTCAAATGCAGCCACCTCACCAATGCAAAGGAGCCAGCCTGGGCACCAGTGGACCCTTGAAGAGGACCAGGTTTTGGCAGACCTCTATTTAGTTCTGGAAAAAAAACTTATTCTAAGCAAATAAGAAGGAAAGTGATACCCTGGGGATTGTGGGATGAGACCTGATCTCAGCTGTCCTCGTTTCCACTGGAGCTGCACCAGGAGGAAGCCACTCTACAGCCTCTGCTCTACACAGGCCAAGTGTGAGCAGGTGACCCAGTGTGGGGTACAAGCATTGGGGACAACATGGCTCTGGTGCAATGCTCCAGGAGCTCAAAAACCCCTTCGGTGACTTGGGATGTACAGAACAAGTAACAGCGCATACGATGTGCTGCAGGGGATGGGGGCACCCATGGAATGCCAGGTTAGGCTGCACCACAGGACACCCTGGCATGCTCATGGGTGAAGGCCCAGCAGAGGTAACAGGAAAGCACTCCCTAATGGACTCCAGCCAAGCAAACATGGTATCATACAATACTGAGTAATTTTAAAAGTTAAAATAGTTTATTGCTGTTCTTTGTAGAAATGCACTTAACTTCCATCATTCGTTCTGTTCCTTTTTTTGGCTGTTGGACTGGAGGCAAAAAAAGGTTACATTTACCCATTTGTTCAGTGACCTAACGCCTTTCTCTCTTTTGCTTCACTCATGATATTCTCCTAAGTTTCGCTGGCCAACAGCCCCAAATCTCTTTTACATAAATACTGTAAATGTCTCCATAGGTTGCAGCATTGTAACAAAAGATCTACCAAAGTAGACAAAATGTTCGGTATTCTTGGTTGGTTTTTTGCATTTAAAAATATACCTAAATTTGAGATAATCTTAACAGAGTAACAATTACAATAAGAAAATAGTACAGTGCGTTGACTAAAGGAATATCCTGCTCTCCTTCAAGCCAATATTCCCTTTTGCATGTTGAAGTGATTCAGCAATTACTTAAGAACTTTTACCTACATACAATAATTTAGTAAAATGAGAATTAAACAAGGCAGATACTACTCTTCTTCTGTCTGCAATTCACAGCTCATGCGAATAAAATCGCAATAAATATTAAAAAATAGGTTTTTTTTTTTCTTTTTCTTCTTTTCTGTAAGGCATCTCTGAGTATCACAAAGTTTTTGTACAACCAAAAAATAAGATTGCTTTTTTCCATGTTCTCCGAGTACCTCTGTACTTCAACAGTAAATAGGAGGATCGTAGGTTTGATGAGGAAGGGCAGGCTGATGGGATAGGGGCGGAAAGAAGACCATGGGTGATGGAAGCAGTCCATGATGTGTGCAAGAATCTGTAGTTCTCCTGTGGAACATTTCAGCCACTTTCAGAACATCTTCAAGACAGTATCTGTCCGGATTGGGGTGGAAAAAGAAAATACAAACAAAAAACCTAACCAGAAGTCCATTTTCGTAAGCACAGTCAGACTGCAAGGGTTTGGGTTTGCCCTTAACGCTATAAATAGCTTAGGTATTGATATGCACCTACAGAAAGGGAATAAAGGGAGAGGGTGATTTTTTTTCTTCCTTTTTCTGTTTTGATTCTTTTATTGGGTTTTTCTGTTGTTGCTTTTGTTGTCCCAGTCGTATCCTTTCATTGTAAGAGATTGTCCAAGGCGGCAGGGCCCTTACTGCATGCGGTCAGGCTGCAGCTGCTGGGGCTGGTACTGCACAAAGGCGGTGGCGGGTGCCGCGGGGTTGCTGGCAGTGGTTGGGGGCTGGACCGTGCCTGTGTACCCGTATCCCACAAACCCAGCAGCAGGAGAGGCAGCGTAGGGATACTGATCGTAGGCAGCTGTGGTGTACTGGGAATAAGCTTGGCTGGCGGTGGTGTAGTCGATGTAGGGAGAAGTGATGGACTGCACGGGGGTAGGGATCACCACGCTGGGCTGGATGATAGCTTGGGGGTAAACATAGTGAGGCGTGAGTCTGTGGAGGCAATGGGAGAGAGTTAGCGAGGGGCTGGGCTCCCTCCAACCTGCGTGTTCCCCTCTTTACTCCCCCAAATCCACGTGCATCAGCCACAAACACAGTACTGTCCTGCTTGAGGTGGAGGGAATTAAAAGCAAAACACTCCAAGACCCAAGGGTGGAAGTAGCGCAATGTGAAGCATGGACTGCAAGAACGGACAACATCCTGGGCTCCATGTCTTGCTTCTCCCACTATGCAGGCTGCCAGTCCCTAAAACAACCTCTCTGGATGGCTGCGACACAGCCGCTGTCTGACTGGCTCACCAAATCTCCCTGGCTCCTGCCTATCCCTGCCTGCACCAGCAGTATCACTGCCTCCCATAGCCTCCAGGTCCAAGCTCCCCACCACTACTCAAACCTTGGCTGAGGCTCCAGAGGACCCATAGGGCACTTCCTGGCACCAGGAACACTCCTTCACTTGTCCCACATGGTACATCCCATCAGGGATGAGCACTGCCCCTGCACCATAGCCATGGGCCTTCCAGCTTGCCAGCTGTTATCAGTGCTACACATTTAAGCCTGTTTCCATAACACTGAATGTTTAGGGCAATGCTACATAGTGTTTGTTGTAAAACATAAGAGATTAATTCTGGTCTTCTTCTCTTCAATAACACTCCTCAGTAGCAACTGTGCCAGCAGCCTTCAGTGCACCAGTGATGCTCATGAGCCCATGAGCTTATACATTCAGGCTCTGTGGCCAGCCAGCCTCTGCCATCTCCTCTGCTTTTCAATGAAGGTCCTGAAGTGTTGCTTTTCATCAGCCAGCTTGCCCCTGTCCCGAGTTAGCTGTGCTGCTGAGAGGAACTTAGCATCACTAGTCAATTAAAGTCCATAGATCCTGGATATCATTAATGCAGGCCTGCCCATTAATTTGATTGATAAAAACTGTTAAAGAGGAGGAAAGGATAAAAAAAAAAGAATAAAAAACCAAAAACCCTACAAAAAGCAGCAAAATGAAAGAGCTGTATTTTCCAAAGGACCTCCAACAAGTCAGGCCTCAAACAAGAGCAAATACTGCATTAACCTGAAGGTTTAGGTCCATCCACACAAAATGCCATCGGCCAGATGAAAACAGGTAATTGCACATCAATGCAGAGTGCAGATGGTATCTGCCTGCACAGCCCTCAGGAGCACAGAGCTCCAGTGTGTGCAGGCTTGAGATGGCTGGGGCTTGTTTAAGAAACGGGTGTGCAGACTGGTCCCAGCAAATGGCACACGGCCACTGACATCGTGCATCAAGAAGTGCACACTGTGGAAAGGGTCCCTTCGGTGGCTGCTTGCTAAGCCATGTCGGGCAACAGCATGAACCAGAACCCATCCTCTGGAGAGCTGCTTCCAGCCCGCCCCCAAACCCAGCTCATTTCGGCAAACAGAAAAAACCCAAGGTAACTGCAGGGAGCTTATGCAGATTCAGACACTCTGGGGGTTTGTGTGTGGATGTGTGTGAGAGCACATTTTCAAACACGGCCACTGCTAAAAGCCTCCCACAAGCTCTTCACAAGGCCTGTATGTGCCCACACTGCTCTTTAGAGCCAAGCTCAACTGCTATGGAGAAGGTATCGTGCCCACTCATCCATCTCTAGGGTTGGAAGCTCCAGGACTCCCCACACCACCCAGCAGCAGGTCCCAGCACTATGGTGCTTATGGGGACTCACAGTGAGGGACTGGCCACTTCTCCTGGATGTGTCATTGGCCACCCTCATTCCACCCAAGTGTCCATCCTAGGTCTCAGCTACCACATACAATACAGTGGGGTTCACGTGGGGCTGGTCCCTCCAGTCCAGCAGAATGAGGCTATTCTCATTTGCTTTGCCACCAGCATCAGATGGTTTAATCTGCTCTTCAGGCAGGAGAAAGGCTTCCCACAAACAAGTGTTCATCTGAACCAAGTTTTCTCTCCATTTCCCACTCACACATGCACTTTGGTTTTAATTCAGGCAATTTGCATGATGAGAGAATGATTATTCTCTTCCTTCCACACAGCAACACCACGTCTAAAGTGGATCCTTAGATGTAAGGAGGCCAGCTCCAGAGGAACAGCAACAAGGAGGACGGTTGGTGGGAAGCAGCACCTCAACCTTTGGTTGATGAAGTGCAAGACCACCTCCAGAGGCCAGAGCCATCCCTGGCAGAGTGCAGAGAAAGGAACCTTGAAGTCTTTCAGTCCATAAATGCACCATACCCAATATCACCCTGTGACTTAACAAGAATGAGAAGAGGCAGCACAGTGTCACTGAATCACTTTTGGTTTAGCCCTAACATAAGCTGAGGCTGCCACAACTGAAGCAGAGCTAGAGGTTATGCATCAGTTCAGACCAAGGGCACCCGACATCCCCAACATCAGACAGCAGCAGCAGACACCTCTGCTGAGGAACTGGGCCTACTCCCAGCCCAGAGGTTCCTCATGCTTGGTCACTTGGGGTTTGTTTCCTTTCATTTTGTTATTAAGAACATAGATGTGCAGTACTGCTGTCTTGGTGGCCCATGGCTGGGAAAAGGCTCTGCAGAGGCATTCCCTGGCATCAGCCCTTGGAGTAATACGAGTTCACCCCACACATGCCTCTTGCTCTACCCCCTTATAAATCAGCAGCTCAGAAAACAGCCTGCATCCCAGACTGGTGGTGATGGGATGCTCTGGTTGCCTGCTGCTTCTCCCTATCAGTAGTGTCTCACAACAGGGTTCCTGCTACTCCAGGGCTTGATAAAGTTAAAACAGGTGCAACAGAACCACATGCACAATCCTGATGCTCAGGACTCCCTACAAAACACCTATCAGCAGGAGCAGAGGAGGGGCCTGCACTTTTCCTGCATACAGGCTTTCAGCCTGCACCTGCTAAGTGACCAGAAGGATGGTCCAAGAGCCTCTGAGCAATCCAACCTGAGCATCATCCTGTTTGAACAGCAATGCAGGTCACCCCCAGATGCCCCCTGCTACCACCCAACTGCTCTTCAGAGCCAGCCCACCCCATGCAAGGGACACAGGGTGAGTACATGCCCCCGGCTCATTCCTTGGACACTCCACACACCAGCTTTGCTTTCATGTATACAGGTCCTCTGCTGCAGCTCCCATGGTGTATGCAACAGCAAATCCATGATATTCTCACTATTTCTTTTTCAGCACAGACAAATTCCAGCTCTTCAATGCTATTTTGAATAAAAAGCACCATTAACTAGGAATACACTAAGTACTCCTGTACTGTATCCAGAAATACATCCCAGCCCAATACATACACACATGCACATCACAAACCACGGTTTACTGCACTAGAAAAAAATCACACTCAGCAACTGCAGAATCCACTTCTATGGAAAAGGGAAGGTTCCTTTGGCCTACGGGGTTTCACTAACTTAGCTAGAAGTCTCAATCAAGATACTATGCAGTTGAGACTTCTGAATTAGGTGGGCAGATGGCAAGTCATCGACCAAAATGCACAATCCAAGGTAAGGTCACTGATGACTTGCAGCTACAGACAAAATTAAACAGCGCAGTGCAATGAAGTTCTCTGCAGGCTATGTTTCACTTCCAGACTTCAAGTCTTCAAACATATTCCCCCCTGCCATAATTTCTGAACACGATTTTTGGAGGGTTTTTTGAGTTCTTCTAGAACTCAGAAAACTTTAATCTGAATTTCTACAGAATGAGTCACATATGTGTGTTTTAAGATGCCTTTCCCTTCCTCCCTCCCTGCAGTTTTCCTCCATCCCCCACAACAGGCCCTGCCAGCCAGAGGAGAACTTCATCTAGAACATGCACATGCGATTGTAAAACATCAACCAAGCCATCAGCCATTGCCACCGCACATCAGAGTCACTCCATGAGCAGGAGGTGTATGAGATGTTATGATTAATCACAGGCAAAGGCCACAAAAGGCAATCAGCATGGTCAAACCTAGGTCTAGAACCAGCAGTGGCCACAGCAGGGACTCGGGAGGGCTGTCGCAGTGCAGGAGGGCAGATGGGACCATGACACTAGCCCACATTCCTAACCATGTGGCACAATGGCATCCAAAATTGAAAAACACAGAACAAAGAGAGATGGTTACAGAGCCCCTGGTGCAGAGACACGGGCTCAGCTTCTGCTCTTGCTCTGCAAAACACAAGGGACAGAGCAAAGCAGCAAGTTTTTAGTGCAGCCCTAAAACCTGGCTCCCCATCACACTGGTGGGGGCTGCCAGGCAGCCAAGAAGGGAACAGTCAGATGGCTATGTGTCCCACACCTCTTCCCAATGTCAAGGAAGAACAAGCTAACCAGGCCCTCTCCCTCAACATCAGCTCTTTGTGGCAGAACTCATCTCGGAGATACTTCATATATTTGACCATTTTCTAATAGATTTACAGCTAAAATGAGTTTTAGCTGCCCTTTCTCAGCTCTCCCCCATCCTGCAGGGCTTCCTGTGCATGAGCAGGTCTTGCAAGCTGTACAGGCCTAGAAGAGCAGCAAAGGGGAGTTCCTGACCCCCTTGATCTCTACCAGCCATGTTGGGAGCTGGTGTCACTGTTCCTGTAGATGTAGGAGATAACTACAACCCTCAGTCAAGAGACACAGCAGCATACAAGCACTTGGGAAGCAAGGAGGGGCACACGGCTCTTGGCAGCCTTGCAATGATCAGGACACAAATGCCACTGCCACTACCAGCCTTTTATTCCTTAAAGGATAAAGGAACAGAGCCCTTTGTGTCTGCCAGCAAAGGCACAAATTCTGGCATTTGACCCCAGGAATTTGGGCTCCATTTCCACTAGAGTTGACGCATTAGCTGCTACAGGGACACAACACACTGCCACAATACGTGGTGCTGTGCTGCAGTTGGTAGGTGGTACTGCACAATGAGCTGAGCACTGCCAGAGCTGACCATGACAGCAACCTGACAACCACCTCTGGTCAAGTAACACCTCCTACCACAGCCTGGAGGAGACTGAAAATGTACTTTGGAGTGGGCTCCAAGAGCTCCAGACAGAAGCAGCTCTGGGAAGCACATCCCAGCAGCACTGGAGAGCAGCAGCAGGCCAGGCGCTCCACACTTGCACTAGCTCTATACCTCAGAGCTGGTGATGCCCAGACATATCCTGATGTAATTCCCACCCCAAGATGTCAGTCATTCCAGAAGGACACTCTCAAGCCAGCAAGCACTCATTTCGTGGAGCCACTTTAAGTAAACCTGTGTTCAGTGCCAATATCCACCATAAGGGCCCCAGTCATGACAACAGGCTGTAGAAACATGAGGAATTCAGGAGCTGTTCTCAAACCCAGGCATGATGAGGAGGGGATACAGGCTGGAGTGTGGCCAGGGCAGTCCCTGCCTGTCAACAAGGAGGAGATCACAGTTTATCCACCAATGCTTTGGTATGGATAAGGACATTCATTGTGCCCCAAACACTCTACCATCCATCATCATTCACTAGCATGGGCTGGGCTTCAACTACTGATGTGACAAACCTCCCAATCCAGAAGTGTTCCTACTAAAGCTGATTTAAACATGCATTGCAATGTCAATTACTTTGCTTCCCCAGGCTCCTTATCAGACAGCTCCTAGTAAGGCAAGGATGAACTCTGAAGCTCTATAGTACAGTGTTTATCCTCCCTACTACAATATGATACAAATACAGAACAGCAAACGAACAAGACTTCTGCTCATGTTGTGACTTTTTTGCCTGTCTGCTGCCCATGCTCCTGAGGCCCTCTGAAGAGACCCAGCAGCCTGTGCAAACAGGTACACAGCTGAGTTTCCTGCTTCCTTGTTGGGACCAGACATCACCATGCTGTTGGCAATTGCCAAGGAACAACCTGCCACAACAGACTGTCTCAGGCTGGAATCAGAAGAAGACAAAGTGAGTATAGTGCAGGATTCAGTGATAACTGGTTGCTGAGCCAATCAAAACCATTGCTCAAGAAGCATTAATGCCAACTGGAGGGCACAAGAGCAATCCATTATTTCAATTTATTTGGTGGGAGAGAGAAAACTTAAGGAACTGGAGGAACTGCAGCAGAGAACCTACCATAGCCCAGCAACATCCTCATTTTACAGTGTCAGTGCATCTTGACTTCACAATGCAACAAACTAATGGCCCACAGCAGAGGAAGGTGGATCCCACAAAAACCAAGTAAAACCAAAAACCATCAACACCTTCCCCATAGTTGGTATGGGGGAAAATAAATCACCAACAAAACAAATTAAAAGTGTTTTAAAAAGAGGTTGCCAGCCAAAGATGAGCATACATCTTATCACTAAGATCCAGTCCTTTTTCTTAGCATAACCCAGAGTCCGAGATCAACACTAACATGAGTTAGCCAGGTTCAACAACTTACAGCTTTATCTTCTCCATCTGCTCTTCCCATACCCAAAGGAAAAGGAAACAAAACAAGTGAATCCCAAACACAGTATGTTGGGCCAGACCAAGAATAGTTTTGGAGAAGCAGGCTGAAAAACACTGAGGTAGCAGGAGATAACACCTGCCCGAAACAAGAGCCATCTGGCACAGAGGAAAAAGCCACATGGAAGTTAATCCGCAACTAGTCAGCTATCCAGAGAAGGAAAAACCCCTCCCCTTTCGAGTTATCAGCACAGCCAAACCAGAAAGTAACTGACAGGAGAAACGGAAAATGCTTCACACCAATACACTACAGGGGCCAGAGACCTTCATCTGCACTGTGAGAAACCCAGGAAGATGCTGCATTCATCCTATCCAGGCAAGAGGAAAACCCAGAAATTCTGCTTTTAACTATGCTTCCCAATTTTCTTCTGTAATTTGGAGAAAACCAAAGGCTGCAGAAACATCTCTTGAAGTCTTCTCAAGTACCTGACAACTTTTGGCATCATCTATATTAAATGGGCTATTTTCAACTGATTTTTAACAGGTTTACTTTATTTTCACATGATCCCATCCACTGACTTTTAATTGAAACCACCCATACATTTGACACATGAAAAATTCTCTTGGATAAACAAAGTATTTTGAAGTTGAATTATTTAGCTACAGAATAAGTGATGATATATCTATTTTTGATAGAAGAAAGCCTACACTGATGGAACAAGTGATTTCCCAGCCAACAAACAAATTCCATTTTAAGAGGTTCCACGATGTCTACCACCAGTTGTGCCTCTGTTGGTCTACTGCATCTAAGACTTCTCTCTCCACACCTTCCTGCAAGCTGGAATCCTGGGGGGGCTGCAAGCCTGTCCCTGGCATGGCTATCCCAGCCTCTGCTGCTTTAGCAGAGGCAGAGTCAGCAGCAGCTCAGCTATGACACAGGGGCACTGAAATGCTCAAAGCTGGCAACAGAGAAATTGCAGGGGACAGCATGATCCTGTTTACGGGATTAAGAGACCAAGAAATAGGAGACTCAGTTTTAACTCCGAGGTCCACAACTTTCCATCTTTTGTGATCACAGAGTATATTTAGCTCTGGTATGTAGCTTGCTCCCATCCATGGGGAACAAGTTCTTCATATAAGTCATATTTAGAAGTGACCCAGTGTCCTTGCTACCAAATTATCAGCACAACAACTGTCTAGCTCCCTCGTTGGTGTCCTCAGCTCAGAGGCAGCCCAGCCAGAGCCACATTTATCATTCAAATTACTGGGCATGTGTTTAATACTGCAGAGTTAAGGACTGGTATGCCCGCAGCTGTGCAAAGGAAAGATGAGATCAAGTACAAGCTGGACCACTCTAAGAATTCAGACACATGTACCAATCTGCCACATTGGCACTATGTGGCACCAGCCAAATCAGAACAGGAGAATTTTGCATCTGCCACTCCCCAGCTCCATTGGTCTCTGCTGCTATGGAGGCTGCTCTTGTACTGACGAGGATGAAGAGCAAATCCAAAGACAGCAATGGAATCACAGAGAGAAGACAGCACAACTCGCATGCTGTATAAACAAAGCTAGAGCCAGTTCAGCCTGGCTCTCCATCACAGGCAGGCTTGTGCCCTGACTGCATTGGAACAGTACACGGCACTCTTTACCCCAAGCCTGTGCCCTGCAAACGGTCTACTGCTGCCTTGAGCTTGATGCACCAGTTACACAGCCAAGTGTAAGGTGAGTATATCAGACCATGCTCTTGTTACTGTTCTACGGACCTATACTACATGCGGGACGTGAGCAAACTGTACCCCTAACCCTAACACATTATATACCAAGCACTTGGTTCTGATAGCTGTGTTTGCCAACTTGGGGCAGGTATTCAGGAAGATTTACAAAGCCACCTGATCTGCTTATAAATACACATCCACTCTAAATAAATAAAAGCTTCTTCTGACTGATGCATTTAGTCTGAAGAGCAGTAACCATGCTGAGAGCTAGCAGCTGAAGCCATTCGGGAAATGGATTTGAATGTTTCCTAGGAAATCCCCCTCCTCTCCCCAAAAAAACAGCTTTCATGTTACAGGCATACACAAAAAACAGGTGCCAGGAGCATCCCATGGGAGCCACCAGGGGTCCCGGGCAGGCCAGCTTTGGGCAAGTGGGGGCACAAGGAATGCCAGCTGACAGGGCCTGAGCAGAGCAAGGGCAGTGTGTGCCCTTTTATAATCATAACCACAGGAAAGACGAAAGTTTGTTTCCGTCTATTTTTAACCCAATAGAGAAGGTTGAGGGATATACAGCTGCGAGGGAGGGCGGGCAGACACAAAGGGACTTTCTTCACTTCCGAAATGCAGCAGCATCAACACAAAGCAGTTCAGAGATTTAACTCCTCCCAGGGCTGCCCGACACCAGAACTGGGGGCTGTCAAACCAAGCAGCTATGCAAGGACGGGCAGCAGGGTCTCTGGAGTAGCAATGGAAAGAGCTGGATCCTGATACACAAGACAGCTGTATGTTTCCAAGAGCCCAGTCACTGGTAGATCTCCCACACAGATAGCTCCTCTGCTTGAGGCACAGACACAGGAATGCATCTGCCATACACTGCTCGCGTCCAGTGGCGAGTACAGCAAATACAGAGGAGAATCACGGAATCCCTGTTCCCTGCACAGACTCAAACCTGTCTCCAGCACCAGATTCCCAGGGGAGAGGACCAAGAGGGAGGCACGAAAGCATCTGCCACATCACCATGAACCTGTTCAAGCAGTCCACACAGTTGCTTCTAGCAGCTGCCAAGAAGTTTCAACATGTTTCTCAAGGTTTCATAGAAGAGCCACTGCTGTGGTAATAGAGTAATGGTGTTTGGGGAGGGACGGTCTCCCCCTTCTCTGGTCCCACAAGCACAGCTCTGTGCTGGCCGGGAACTGCAGGGGCACACCGGCATTACAGCCTCAAGCACAGCACACTCTGTAAGCTCCAGGTTAATGCTCCTTCCCTAAACAGAGAAGCCAGATCTCCAACTCACCCTGACACAGACACATCCTTTGCCTTGCCTTACTATAAAGATCTCTGGTTACTACAGTCTAGAGAATACTTTTCAAAGGAGAATTTACTACCGACTCCATGCTGTCTGCTGGGCGAGTGCCTCCCCTGCCAGACAGCAGGAGGAAGGAGAGAGGCTCTTGATGGTTTCTCTTTCTGTTCCACATACCGCAGGCAGTGCTTACAGCCGCATGTGGGTGCCTGAGGCTGGGGGGGGGGGGGGGAGCCTTCAGTTTATAAAGAATCCTCACTGATGTTTAAGTAATTTTTGTAGTTTCTATTCTTTTCAGGTTTCACCAAAACCCACATTTTGTGGCTTGATAGCTGTAATACGACTGGATTTCTCTGATTTAACTACCTAGCAGTTAACGGGCTCATTCATTTCTTCCTTGCCAAGTCCAGGTTGCACACCTAGCACCAGTGTCCCATAACAATCATCTTTTGGAAACCACATGCCAACCCTTGGGCACAAGCATTTTACAGAGTCAGGAACTGCAGGAGGGAGAAGCAGGCAACATCTCACACCATGGGCAAACCCACTGAGAGCCACTGAGTTCAAGTCTGGTAAGGACACACTCAACACAGGGCAGAGCAAACTAACAACAGCAATTCAATGAAGCTTCCAAAGACAGTCAGACCCTGATAAACTCCTCATCTATCTTCAAATCCCACAGAGGGCTGAGGAAATTGTGAGTTCAAGAGAATGCAAGAACGGAGCCTGGCAGGCTCTTAATTTTGTTGAGACAAAGAGGGAACCTGCAGCCAAGCTCTACTGCCTGACTGAGCACCTGATGCTTTGCTCAGAAGCCAGAGAGCAGCCTCCGTCATGGTATTCAGGTGACGGCTTTTTGCCCAACCCATGTTTCCAGTGACTGTGCTGCAGCAATGACTGCATGCAATGAAATTCTCATCTACTGATGCTTGCAAATGATGATATATAATCCTCTGCCTCCGGCCCTCCAGTCTCCTGGTTCCTGTCTCTTGGCAACTGATAAATAATTTATAGTGCTCTCTGCTGTATGTGCTAACTGTAGCTCTGCTGGTTTAATCTTGAAACCAATGCCTAAGATCTGGAACAGTAACTGCTTAGCTCACAAGGAACACGTAGTCAGTTGATCAACACTCCTCTGTATGTGAAACTAAAACCAAACTGTTCAAAAACCCTGTTTTCCTGAGCTGCACCCACAGGAACAGCAGATAATCTGCACTGGGTGCAGGCGTGTGCCGGCGCTCCTGCCAACACAAGGAGTTTAAAGTGCATCACCGTTTTGCTCTTTTCTGTTCATATGCTTGGAAAAGGCTGCAACAGGCTGGTTTTATTACCAACTGTTGTGCACTCCTGTGCAATTTGGAAAGCCTCTGGGATTCACGTCTCAAAGCCACCACTGCTGCCTACTTTGGGGGCTAAGAAAACTATTACAGCTCCCATGGAAGGAAAGACATTAAAAAGCAGCATCTTATCCACATGGAGTACTGTGGCTCTTCCACACATGAGAAGAAAAAAAAAGAGACTCTTCATTTCATGACAGATGTTCTTCGGGTCTTTCCAACAGAGCTATAACCACATATGAAAACTGGCATGTTTGAACCGTACACAGCACGCGCACACTGGGTGTGCACTATTGTGGCAACACAGCCTCTCACATCCATAAACTCATTGGAATGAGATTACCCAGGCAGTTGGCAACTGCAGCCACGAGGGCAGAGGAGTGAAAGTTTCTGTTTTGTTGCTTATGGATTTTTTCTTTAGAAAAACCCCACCTACCCCAAAACCCATGGGCAGAGAGCAGGCAAGGGATGAAGTATTCCTGCTGACAAAGGCCAAAATCCCATCTATTTCTATGAGAGGCAAACAAAACCCACAACAGAGCGGTGCTCAAAAGCTTTAAAAAATGCACCTACCTTCTAAATGCTCTTAGAAAATAATAATAAAACCCCCCTATCAATATTCACTTTCTGAAATGGTGTAAAAAAAGAATGGCATCAATCATTAAACAGTTAAATGAAGGCGGTATGACAGTCACTATTGTTCTCGTGAAGCACACTTGTCTTTTGCCGAGCAGCTGCCAGATCCTATTAGATGTACAAAAAGAGGACTTTTCTAACCGAGTAGGGATAGCATAAGCTATTGAAAACAGCAGACAAAAGCCCACTTTTGTAGACTATTCAAGCCTTGTATAACATCTGTCCAAAATCAATTTTTGACCTAATGTTACTTTCATTAAGTAACAGACTTTGTTTCTAATGCAATTTGTTTTCTAGGATAAGACTGTATCCTAAGCATTATTACGTGGGAAACGGCACAGAGGGAATAGAAGATCTTATTTGAGACACATGAGAACAGAATTTGCTTAATTGTTTTGACACCTTAAGTACTATAATAGAGAAACTATTTTTCATCTATTTGAATTCTTAAAGTTGGCACAGCAGCAAGTAATGCACTGGGTTTATTATGACTAAGACTTACTGAGGATAAAAGAGAATCTTTGGGAATTACATTAAAGCTGACAAAGGCACAAAACCTCCAAAATCTTCACCAGAAATAAAGTACTCTGAGCATTAGCAACAGCTGCTGAAACTGTCCACTCTTGATGGCTAAAAGGCTTTTTTTCACGCATTTTAAAGCATGAGGAAGATGACTCATGAATTTGATTTCAAACAGACTGTAAAGAATCATTTGCACTTACCCAAAAGGTCTCTGAATGAAGGCTGGATGTAACTGCTGCACACCTATGGTAAAACCTAAAATATGTTCAGAAAAGAGAGAAATATTAACAAATGGCATCCACTGAAACATCCACATTCAGCTCATAATACACATGCATAATTCCGCCTCAGACCACACGTACATGCATTTTACCTGCTATTCATGTGAACAAATTTAGAGCCCCACTTAGAAGCAAGTTAATTTTAATACATGTATGTGATACACAGGAGCAGCAGATGGGAATTCAGATTAAAGACTGGTGTGAAAGTGCTGTTATTGAACAGACAATGGGGTATCGTGCCTCATTTTACACACTGGGTACTGCGGTGATTAAACCAAAGACCTGGATCTTACTGTTAATATGGATGTAGCAAAGGGGATAACAGGAAAATGGATTAGTTTTAAACTCAGTTATATGAACTTGGATGCATCACACTAGCGTAGGAGGTACAAGTAAGATGATATGGAAGAGATAACTGGACTGGACAGTGTCCTCAGTCAACAATCAGAGCTATGAATGATAAGCATACATCGCCAGATCAGATTAATCCAGCCTGAGTAACTAGTTCCTTGTCTTACAAGTTACTCTAATACAGACAGATGGGATCCCCTGGGTGCCTCACCAGTTTGAATACTCCTTGGTTTTGCTCCCAAATAGGCCAGGTTCACATTGGCTTTCCTGCCATCAATGATGGGGTTTGGGTCTTTGCATGCTCTTTCAGCTGCAGCTCTGTCTGCCATAGTCACCTAGAGAGAAGCACAGCCTTGTTTGTAGTACCAGCACTTTGTAAGCACTCCAGCAACAAGCACTACGTGGAGTTTATTGTTCTATTTTGAATCAGGACCTAACTCCACTTGCTGCGGTCTCACTTGAAAAGACGGGAAGGGCTCCTGGTGACCTGACGGCTGAGGGCTCCCCCCTCGCCAATGCTACTCCGTTGTGCTTACACCAGACGCTCTCCCTCGCCTCCCCATCTCCTCACTCGTGCTGCTGGCGGGGCTGGTGGAGCCCAGGGCTGAGGGGAGCGGGCGGGCGATGCACAGCAAGGCTGAGCCGGGACGGCAGCAGGAGGTGCTGAAACACGCGGAGCGGGGGGCACCGCTCCAGGCCCCCCCCTCCCCGGCCATTGTCCCGACACACGTACAGCCGCGACGGGACGGGCGGCAGCATCCAACCGCTCACAGCGGGCACCGCTGCCAGCCCCCTGCCCGGGGACGGGAGCGGAGCGCGGAGGGGACCCCGAGGCACGGCGCGGCACTTACAAAGCCGTATCCCCGGGATTTGCCGGTCTGCCGGTCGGTGATCACCACCGCCTCCTCGATGTCCCCGAAGACCTCGAAGTACTTCCTGAGGGAAGAGTCGGTGGTGTGGTAGGGCAGCCCCCCGACGAAGATCTTGGTGAAGGTGGTGTCCTTCTGCACGGTGTGCATGGTGCCGGGCGCGGCCGGCCCCTGCCGGCATCCACCCCGCTCCGCCGGACACAACCAGAACCCCCCCTGCGGCGGCCCAAGGGAGCGGAGTCGGAAGCTGTGTCCCGCGGGCCTACAGCCGGCTCATGGCCGCGCTTTGTGCCGGGAGCGCGGGGCCGCCCCTCGCCCTCCCGCCCGTACCGGTGAGTAGCGGCCGCCCGCCGCCGCCACCGCCCCCACCACCGGTTCCGATCTTCAGCTGGACCGGCTTCTATGTCGGTGCCTACGGCGGCGGATCGTTCGGCGGCAAGGTCGAATCGAATGGCGCAGGCGGCCGGATCACCGCCAAGCCGAGCGGCCTGGCAGCCGGCGGATTGGCCGGATACAATCTTCAGTTCGCCCGCGCGGTCATCGGCATCGAAGGCGATGCCGGCTA